>JAPYZM010000744.1:0-32501 GCA_030522845.1 Psyttalia concolor
AAAAAACCGTAAAAACGGCTCGAAAAATCAGTTTAAAAATTTGGAAATACCCTATATCGATGGGAAATGAGCTCAGCTTTCGAATGAAACAAACCCCAGAGCGATAGGATCAATAGTTTTTGAGATATCGCCAAAAGAGTGCCGACTTTGTGAAAATCAGAAAAATGGAAAGGGTCCCCCCTTTGAGTTTTTGGCATTTTGGCCTTTCGGGCGAGATAGCTGACAGGCTGGCCAGCTAGCCAACCGGGGATGTCCGAATCTCGATTTTTTTGAAAGAAGATGACCTCTGGGTGCCGGTTTGGGGGTTTTTGACCCTTTTTGGCTGTTTTTCACCTTTTTTCGGCCCATTTTTCAGTTTTTTCGATTTTTCAGCACGTTATCGTCGTTTTTGAGAGTTTTTGAGCCACGAGGGGGTTCTAGGGGTTTTTACTTTCGTTTTTGGGCCCTTTTGGCATCGGTTTCAGGATATTTTGAGCCCTCTAGCGGCTTTTAGGGCCCTTTTTTGATTTTTTCCTCACAAAATTGCCGATATCTCGAGAATTATCAGGCCTAGCGCCGAAATTCCGACGGATTTGAAAAGCTGAGGAAATTTCCGATCGATATAGCCTCTCAGATTTAATTTTTAGTGATTTTTTCTTTACTGTCAAATTTTTTACCCCTGCGGTCCGCCGATTTGAGCGATTTTTGGCTGGCTGACCACATTTTCGGCGATATCTCGAAAACTATAGATCCTATCGACCCGGGGTTTGTTCCATTCGAAAGCTGAGCTTATTTCCCATCGATCTAGGGTATTCGGAAGTTTCTTAAATGTGCCAACTTTTTAAAAGAGCCCTAAAAGTCGCTAAACGGCTAAAAAATCCTGGAAATGATGCCCAAAGGGCCCAAACCCTCCACGTGGGCTTTAAAATCCCTCAACATACTCCCCGCGCCATCTAGCGCCGCTACCCATCACTAAAATTAAATGTCTCTGTTGAGAGGACTGATGATAACAGATATCATGGCGCTCATATTTTTCTCTCTACGGCGGAGGAAAAAAAAATATGCGCGATCAGCTGAACTCCGGCAGTCCCGGTGGACACCAGGATAATTGTCCCTCAATATTGAAATGTCAATCAGTTTACGGTGATTACCAACGTCTAAAGCAGCAGACCCATCCTAAATAGTCGAACAATCAATTACAGACCTCCACGAACTTCTGAAAATGTTCTAGTGTCAAAGATGAATTCTAAGGACAAAGACAATAAGACCATCGATAAACTCAAGCAATTTTTTCGAATAAACAAGGGTGAGTAGCAACAGTTTCTCCAGAATTCATCAGAATTGTAGTGATTAACTCTGGCACAATGGATTATCAGGCAATTACAAGAGTCGAGAGGATTTTACGCTGACTCAGGACATCGAGAAGGTGATAAGCTCTGAGAGCCCAGTGCACCAGCGAACGAGGGCTATCAAAGACCTCTGCGATCCAGTGCTGAATCAACAATGGGAAGATGTGAGTATTAATTTGATCTAGTGATCATTAGAAGTTCAATGGAAATAGGATTTTCTATTTAATTCTGTCGTCTGTGAAACTACTGGCTTACCGAGCATTGATTAGCTAATGAATCCTCTTTGTACACCTCCTCAGAGAGCCCCCGAGCGTCTCTGGAGTCTCGTAGAAGATCTCCTAAACAAGGACGTCCCTCGAGAGCACCGTCACATAGCTCTGAATTTCCTCTGCTGTCTCGTCCAGGGCCAGTACACAAAGCTGTCCTCGCTAATGCGCGTCAAGTTCTTCAAAGTTGTGAAGGACCACGATATAATCGAGGACATAAGCCCACGCCTGGAGCTCCTGCAAAAGCTCACGGACAACGGCAAGGACATCCTCCATCTCGAGGAGAAAATGGGTCCATTCCTCTTGGAGTGGATGCCGATAGTGACGGGAAGTGATGGCAAACGAGGAGCAGAGTTCCTCTCCCTTCTCGTCAATGTTATCAAGTACAACTCTGCGTACATAGACGAGGACATAATATCGGGCCTGGTGCAGTACATCTGTCACCTGTGCTACTACAGTAACAGTTCAGAGGTTGTCTCGGGGTGCCTGGAGACCCTGGATACAATAGTGGGCTACAACATAAACCTCCAGTCGGACTCCCTCCAAACCTTCATCACGGCTCTATGTCGATCTGTAAACGTCGAGAGCTACTGCCAGATCAGCTGGAAGATCATGAGGAAACTCCTGGGGACTCACATGGGCCACTCTGCCCTGTACACAATGTGCAGACTCCTCCAGGATCCCAATTTCCAACGAGACGTTCGCCTTCTCCGCGGTGCAGTCTTCTACGTGAACATGGGACTCTGGGGTACCCACAGAATTCCAAAGCTCGAGTGCACTCCCATCTCAGTCCTTCCATCATTCATCCAAGCCCTCAAGTGCAATCATCCTATTGTCATGTACGAAGTGACACTCTCCATTCAACGTTTAGTCAACAAATTCGGTCCTGACCTCCAGGAGCCGACCTGGGGAGTTGTCCTGGACATCATTGAGGAAGTTATAGCACACACCGAGACCAGCAATCAACCGGCCACGAAGCAGGTCTCATTCAGCCTCCACGAGACAATAAATAGCATTGAAAATCTGGTGGACACGTCACAGTACAACGGCTGCCTTCAACGTTTCTACGAGCTGGTCGAGAGATGCTCAGACGCTCGACCGGAGATATCAATCCTCAAACTTATTGATCACAGGGCTGCCTCGATTGGGCCTACTCACTACAAGTGGCAGTCAAAGTTGGCGACGTTGATGGAGCGTTACTACAAGACAGAGACGAGGACCAATATAAGAGTGAAAGTCCTTGACGAAGTGACCAAAGTCATTCAGGTGAATAGGTCAAGATATGAAGACGAGTTAATCGAGAGGATTGTCGTCCCCTATCTTCAACATGTCGACCTAGACCCTGACATAACAATTCGTAATGTCGCGGCCAATCTACTGGTGGACCTCTGCCACGAGTGCGAGACCAAGAGGTGTCTTGAACTTTTGGATATTCTTGAGAAGGTGATTAATAAACCGTTTGCCTCGGACACTCCAATCTCAGCAGATGCAGATATCAAGGACATCAAGACAGCTGTTGTTGGGGTGATTAAAGTCCTGGTGGTGAAGATTTATAATCTCCCATCGAGCCATGCTATTCGTGCCTATAGGATCCTAGTCAGCCATCTGGAACAGCATTATAAGGACCCTCACATATTCCACGAGATATCAACGATCAGGTATTTAGTGTTCGAGTGTTTCCTGAAAATTCGAGCGAATTCTCTCTACCACCTGGGCTTTCCCGACAGCACAACAGGAGTTGTGACTCACTTCAGTCCTTATTTACTCCTGGAGCACGCCCCTTCACCTCCAGACCGCCTGTCCTCAGGTGGTGGTGGCAACAGTCCTCCGCCTCCTCTCAGTCCAGCCCCTCTCCAACACATCTCCTGCCAAGTCACACATCTGTCCCTGGCCCACGCCTGCAAGGCAGTCATCTCGTGTATAAAACAGGAGAAAGACTGGAAAGTTCTTCAGCTGATTCTCAAGGAGATGCCTCAGGTGATGCAGAACAGAGCGTTAATCCTGTCACGCCACAGCAACGACATAGATTATCTGGCAGCTGCCCTCTGCTCCATGGTGAGCGATAAATCCCTGAGGCTCCCAGAGTCTCTGTACAATGTTCCTCAGAAGTTCACCCTCTCTGACTTTCGAGCCCACGTATTTCCAGTCCTAGCATCTCTGGCTTCCTACCACGCACACCTGGAGCCAAATCTCCAACAGCGATTGATAAAGTGCCTGGAAGTTGGCTTAACAGCCAAATGTGCCAGCCAATGCGTCACGAGTCTCACCACCTGCACCCTCGAGATGCGAGACGCAATGAATAAATTGTTAACTGAAGTCCTGTTGAATTTATCAAAAATCTCTGCCACCGTTCACATCGCCATTCCCATTCTGGAGTTTTTATCGACATTAACAAGACTCCCCAAGGTCTTTGCGAGCTTCATTGGGGATCAGTACATGTCTGTCTTTGCCATTCTCCTTCCTTACACAAATCCTTTCAAGTACAATCATTACACGGTGTCTCTGGCCCACCACGTGATAGCAGTGTGGTTCCTGAAGTGTCGTCTGCCCTTCAGACGCGACTTCGTGAAGTTCATAACGACTGGTTTGAAGGCCAATGTGCTTGTGCCCTTCGAGGAGGGCCAGCTGATAAAGAATGACTTCAGTTCGATCAACGAAGACTCCTCCAACCGAAAGAGGAGCTCAAGTCTGACTGAGCAGGGGAGCAGAGGACGCAGGGAGCGGCCTATTCTCCAGAATAGAATGTTGGGCGGAGATTTAAAGCCGGAGATCAACGAATCTCTGAAGACCTTCCACAATGAGCTAACTGAGACATGTGTCGATCTCATGGCGAGATACACCTTCTCCACTTACACAGCCAGACCCAAGAGGCTACCCGCCGCTGATTTTCTTCTCAAGGAGGGACAGTCCATGACTTGGTTACTGGGAACTCGATTGATTACTATTACAACGAGTGGATGCAGTAATAAAGCTATGCGGGGTGGATTGTGTGACAATTGCTGGGTTGCTTGCAAGTCTGCATCGACTCCGGATTATCTCAGCAGAAGTGGAACGGCTGGTTCTGGGGGCATTCAGAGGAGAACATCTAGTACTGAGGGGTCTAAGGACGAGAGCAGTAGACTCTCCAGGCAGTCCTCTTCGAATACAGCAGCTAATTCTCCCACTGAGGAGAGCAAGAAGTTGGAGCCTGAGGATGGTGATAAGTTGGGGGATAAACCCAGAGAATTGTCTGGCGAGAGCCATAAGCTCGAGAAGACTGAAAAGGATGTAACGCCACAGCTGTCTGAGCCCAATAAACTCGAACAGATCCTCAGTGATCAAAAGCTGGAGGAGCATTCCCCGTGTGCCTGTTGGTGTCAAGGGTGGGCGGAGATCTATGTAAGGAGACCCACTGGAGACATGTCCTGGATCATGAGAATTCAGAATTCTATGCAGTTCGATGTGCCGCCGGACTTTCCTCTTCAGGATATCACTGCTTTGTACATGCCTACACCCGAAGTTGCCACGAATAATAGGAGTCAGGAGTCAACGACTACCACGGATTCACTGGATGACGAGGCTGAGGACAGATCCGATGGGAACTCAAGGATTCCTGTGGTTGAACCTCTGCCCCTGACTCTGGTGAATCCTAAGTCGTCGAGATCGGAATCTGGGCCAATTGCCATTCCTGGCTCGCCTGGGAGACCCAGCCCATCTCGCCAGAGCTCGAGGGATAGTACTGAGAGCCTTGACGATGGAGATGAGGACTCGAGGAGGTCCAGAAACCCAGTGAGAAGGTCCAATTCCAGTCCGGAGATGAGCGCCAGTTGGAAGAATCCTTTTTTGAACAAGGATAAACTGATTCTGCAGAATGACAATCAGCCGAATTCGGAGTTTGATGGGAAACTCGATGCTGAGCTGAAGAAACACGCAAAGAATGCTTACGCTAAGGATATGAGGGTGAGTTGTGAGGCCATTCCCGAGGAAATATCAGGCATGGGAACAACTCCGCCTGCAGTAGAGCATGCGCCGGATCAGATGAATGTTCTGAGGTCGCAACATTCTTATCCAGGTGCCACCCAAGTTCCTCACCAGACCTCCAGCGGTAGCAGTACTTCCAGCAGCACAAGCAACACCGTTCCCGCCTCTCCTACAGCTCTCATCCAGAGCCAAGCGCCGAGCCACCTCTTCGTCCAAACCAGGCAATCTCAAGTCCTTGGCCAGCATCACGTCCAGTCGAAACCCCCCCAGTCCCCAACCCAGTTATATTCCAGATCCTCCTCCACCTCCGATTCTAGTCTCAAACAAATAGCCCAGAGTATCGACGCAAAGCCCCCCATCGGTCGGATTTTCGATAAGAAGGAAGACAGACCAGACCCATCATCTCTGCCTCCCTTTGCTTTTCGCGATCGAGGTCACACGATTTCAGTGATGTCACCCGTGAAGCAGTCGAGAGAGTGGGAGAACATTAGAAGAGGAACGAATCCCCCGTCGAGAATCAAAGAGGCACCCAGGACTGGTATCAATCCCAGTTTCGTTTTTCTCCAGTTGTATCATACCGCCCATTTTGGCGCCAGCACTGAAAAGCCTCTGCTCGTACCCCAAACTACAGCTGTCCAGCGAGCAGTGACGAATCTCGACAGGATTCAGCCTTATGAGACCCATAAAATAGGTGTCCTGTATGTGGGTCCTGGGCAGGCATCGAATGAAGTGGAAATCCTGGCGAATCAGCATGGATCATTGAGGTACACTGAATTCCTCCAGAGGCTTGGCACTCTGATCAGGCTCAGGGATGCCGATGAGAATGTTTTCCTCGGCGGTTTGGATAGAAATGGAGAGAATGGCAATTTTGCCTACATATGGCAAGACGACGTCACTCAAGTTGCTTTTCACGTGGCAACTCTCATGCCCACCAAGTCCAGTGATCCCAAGTGCACTTCGAAGAAGCAACACATCGGGAATAATTATGTTTCCGTGGTTTATAACGAGAGTGGTGAGCAGTACAATATTCAGACGGTCAAGGGACAGTTCAATTATGCATGTGTCGTGATACAACCACTGGATCATGGGACTAATCAGGTGACTGTCCAGGCGAGGGAGGAACTCGCGGAGCATATTGGACATAGCGAGCCGAAGATCATCTCCGATCAGAACCTGGCGATTCTGTCGAGACAGCTGGCGCTGCATGCTAATGTGAGTAATCCTCAATATCTAAGTTTTCATTTGTTCTGAATTAGGAGGACTAGGTAGAATATCGGGCAGTTAAAAGACGCTCAGCTTGACTGTATTTCCGCTAGAAATACTTGCTTGTACTAGTTGTCAAATTATATCGTTAGGAGTGGAGCTGTTGCTCGGGAAATTTTTGACTGGCACATGATATTGTCTACGTGACTAAGGGTAGTTTTTCATTTGGCTCTTTAGCTTGCTTCCATGGTGTCTTCATCCCTGAAACAAAGCAGCCACAATCCATACGCGTCCAACTGGCTCGAGCGTCTGCGACACATAAAGCGACTGAGGAAACGCATTCAAGACACAGTGAACAGCAATCCTGATGGCCCAAATGATGAGCCCTCATCGAGACCGAATAAGAGAGTCCAGATGGACGATTTCACCGAGTACACAACATGATTCAGCTTTGTGATTTATTGATGAAGATATATTTGCTGATATTTTTTTGTGCAAAAGAACATTCTTATACGTTAATAAATGAATAATGTGAATTGATTAAAAATACATTCGCTATATTGCTAGTATCATCCGGCTCTCAGCTGGACATCTACGCGGAAGACGTGAAAATAATCCAGAGTTAACTCTGTGACTCTGGGAGTGATCCAGAGTTGACGGCTTCCACGAGAAGATATTTACTCCACAGCTGAATAATAAGTTTAAAACCATAAAAATCGAAGATTCCATCCTGAGCAAAAAAAAAAGAAAATATCCCAATGGCATAAATTGTACAGCAAAATCTAATTGAATTTGCGTCGCAAAAATCACGTGTTACATTTAGCGCATGCGTTATTTAACTTGCAAGTATCAACAGGTGATTAACGTTCTCATTTGTCTTTCCACGCGGAATGGAATGAATTTGGAAAATCACTCGGGATTAAACCGACACGAGAAGACATCAGAATAATACCACATTCGCAACAAAATCGATCAAAAACGTGAGTTGTCCATTATTTGTTAAGAATATGCAAAATTTCTCGGGATATATTTGCTCTCAGTTGAGATAAACCGATTAGTACATCGACAGTTGAATTTTGGATTCCGAACGAACGAAGACCAAATTGCAAACTATTGCTGTAACATCGAGTCCTCGATATCCATTGCTATTTATTATCCCCTGATGACAGTTTTATTTAATCGAGTGTTGATTTTAATATCAAACAATAAACCTTCATCCACCAGAACAATCCATGATAATTCAGATTTATTGCAGGCGAAATCTCCAACGGAAGGGCCTCTTTTGTGAGAATATTGACAAAGAGGATTGGCTTCGCCTTACGAAGCTACAGAATGCAAAAGTATCAGCTGACTCTTAGTCTCCGCCGATTGTCGGCAATCTCCATTTCCAAGCACTTATGGGCACATTCGTACTTGAAGGATCTCCTGAAATCGATCATACAAGATGATTTAGACCCTGAAGATCTGGTGCCTGGAGCTGTCGCGTGTTTGTTGGATCATTTTGTGCTTCCAGAGCCAGTGAAAGAAGAGCTCACGTTGGCAGTGGCCAATATGGGATTGCAGATGTGGAAGGTGGTAACAAGTCTATTAATTCATTACATTCAATTAAAAAAAAAACAATTTCATTAAATTCTCTACACAGAGAAAAGTATTCTCGTGAAACTCCCAGATGTCAGCTTGTGACTTGTTCTTTGGGGAATGTATTCGCGAGAATATTATTCTGCGCGTAGAACAAAAAATCTGCGACATAATTTTTCAAAGTGGGCTCCCTTCTCACCCATTCCAATAGAAAATAACCGAGGAATTCGATTGGATGGCCCCCAATGGACTCGAAGCCGATCAGAACTCATCATCAGAGCTGAGTAATTTGGTGGACCACATCCACTGGACCGGCGACGGATGTATCGATGCCGCTGAGACAATCAGAGACCTATACTTCGCCGGACTTCTTCCATACAACAGCGTTACCTGGATGGGTCTCTGTGTTCACTACGTCGAGGACTGCATCTCCGATCTCCAGCCGAAAGTCCAGAATCTCGATCAATTCTACAATTGGAAGTATCGGGGACGCTTCACTCAATTATCATATTATGCGCTTACCTCCGCTTACTGGCGGGGACGTAGGCAGAATAATGAGAGCATTGTGATTGATATGTTTGAAACGCTACCATACCACTTCTACGAGAGGAGCTATTCAATTGAGGAGAACATGCTCGTAAATGTATTTCTCAAGAATAACTATGTGGCAGTGAAATTTTTTTGGGAGCCATTGAGTGAGCAGCAGAGGAAGAAAATTATTCAGCAAATATGCCGGAGAATCTGCTCCGATGAGCCTGGGACTGAAGAGTTTAGACAATTGTTTTTCGCAAGACATGGAGTGGATGGTAATTTGCTGTTATTTTTTTTACAACAGTTATCCCATTATGGACATGATGATGTGAGAATTAAGTTACTGGGGTCTGAGTTTGTGCTGAGGGAGCTGATGAACTGGCCACGTCCGGAATTATTTATGGAGGTACTCCGAGAATCCTGGCTGCACCACAACTCTCTCGATTACAATCCCATTATTTCGTTTATTTTTGAAAATATTTGCTATCAACAGCAGTTTCTTCTTCGAGATGTCACGTATCACAGCATTTTTCACGAACTCTGGGAGATTAATCCGAAGAATTTGAAGAGTTCTATTGATTATTTCGATAATTTAAATCTGCTGTGGGGGCTGGGAGAGGTCGGGATTATTAGTTATATCTTGAAGGATGAGGATTTGTGGGAGAGGAGGGAAGAGTTTCTGATGATAATTGCTGAGGTTCGGTCACATGGAGGCAGTGATGAGGATCTTCTGGATGAGTTTATGGCGAAAGCCCTTCCCCTGGAGGAGGACCAGCTGTGGTTTAGAGAGCAAATCGAGTCGATTGACAAACGGTAGGATTAAATTATTTTTTTGGAGAATCTCGGGATGAGCAATTACAGGATGGGATTGGCTGCTCGGATAGACGAGAGAATTTCGTCTGTTGATCCTGCGACGAGGGAGATTAATGACTTGTTCTTCACCAGGGAGAATCGATTCAGCAGAACAACGACGAATTTTTGAAATGTTAATCACCGAATTCAATAATAATCGTATAATCCATTTTTTCAACAGTAAAACTACATTTATACATAAACAGTTCAGACATATTTTTTAAATAAAATGCATGAAGTAATTTACTGGGCGTTTTTCCGAATTTTTTCATTCTGTTGACGTTTCTTTCAGGAAGAAAATTAAAAAATTGATTAATTCAGCAGGAAAAATTAAAAACTATCTAAATTGAGATCCCCCGCCATTGGAACTCATCCATCCACGCAGCCAATGAGAATTCTCTCTGCACATACTGTACCTGCGTCGGTGATTGAATTGTCAAGTGAAATTGTTAGAGTCAATGAAGAATACTGACTCCGATAGCTGATATTTATTTCTATTGAACCATTAACAATGATGGATTATGAATTTAAAATAAAGACACAGAAAGATAGAACTAAAGTTGAGGATTTGTTTGAGTTCGAGGGGTGCAAAGTGGGACGAGGCACTTATGGACATGTCTACAAAGCCAGGCGAAAAGAGGGGTTAGGTTCCTTGGCAATTTCTATTTCCCTAATTCCATGTCAATAATTATAGTTTCATCTTCACTTCTATTTTTCAAGCTCTAATTATTCCTTGTTTTATTGTCTGCAAATAGTAATTTAGAAAAATCATTCTTAATAGATAGAATTTTAACTGTTTCTCAGACATTGAAAAAATGGTCATCAATCTTTTTCAATCTGTCTGGTTAAGAGGAATGTCATTAGAATTGAATGTTAATTACTTAATTTTCCTCGCCATGCCCTCACTGATTTTACTTTTTACAAATTAATTTCCATTTTTTAATATTGACAAACGATTTTCTCGATGCAACCAACTATTGCATGTAATGGAGGCCCTTTCGATGGACACCTGAAATCTTTTTTCAGATATTCATAACTCGAGGAGAAATTGATTAATTGAACTCAACGACTACTCACTTAAAAAAGAAAGAAGTGTTTTTTCGAGTGAATCACAAATTAAAAATTCTATTTTGTCAATAATTGTATCAGGTTTCCTCTGGAAAAATCCTCCAAAGTTTCCCTTTCCTCCCTTTACATGTCTCAAAAAAATTGAGAACTTGCATTTTGTACAACAAAAAAATTATGCTACAGAAGATCATACCATTTGTTTTATTTTTAGAATTCCAGACGCCGAGTTCAAATCTAGGCCAGACACGAAAGATTTCGGTCTTAAACAAATTGAGGGAACTGGCCTGTCCATGTCAGCATGTCGAGAAATAGCAGTGAGTGATTTTTCATTAAATCATCCCTAAAATCCGTAGATATTGAAACTAATTTGTTGATTTATTTCAGCTACTCAGGGAATTGAAGCATATCAATGTGATAACGCTGATTCGTGTATTTCTCTCTCATAACGATCGCAAAGTCTCACTACTCTTTGACTTTGCAGAGCATGATTTATGGGTAAACTTGAAGAAAAAACTTAATTAATAATTACTCAAAATTATTCATCAAGCATAGAATCGATTGAATTGATTATTGGGCGATCTTGCGATGAATAATGAGCTCGAGAAAAAATTATGACAGAGATAAATTCCGATGTCAATCACTTCTTTGTCCTACATTTTTGCCTGTCACGTCATGTGCATCGCCCAAGTAATGATAATTTTGGCCCACAGCATATAATCAAGTTTCATAGAGCAGCGAAAGCCAACAAGAAACCAGTGATGGTACCTAAGGGAATGGTGAAATCCCTGTTATATCAAATATTGAATGGCATACATTATCTACATTCCAATTGGGTTCTCCATCGAGATCTGGTAAGTCACTCCTCACCATCTCAACCGACAATTCGTCTCGATGATCTTTAAATTGAAATAAAAATTAAAATGATACCATAGCACTCATTAAAACTATATATACTCTCCAGAAACCAGCAAATATTCTCGTAATGGGAGAGGGAAATGAGAGAGGGCGTGTAAAAATAGCGGATATGGGATTCGCGAGACTATTCAATGCTCCGCTGAAACCTCTAGCCGACCTCGATCCTGTGGTGGTGACATTCTGGTACAGAGCACCTGAATTACTCCTAGGGGCGAGGCATTATACGAAAGCAATTGGTACACATTCTGTCATTAATGAATTATGATTTTGACAATTGTTAAAATATCTCTTATTAACGGCTCATCATTTTTATTTTTTATTTCTAAGTTATATTGAGTTTATTTTTATTTTTTACAGACATATGGGCGATAGGATGTATATTTGCAGAATTATTAACTGCCGAACCAATTTTCCACTGTAGACAAGAGGACATTAAGACAAGTAATCCTTATCATCATGAGCAATTGGACCGGTAAATACTGCAGAAGTGACTAGCCAAAATTGCTGATAGTTCTTTATATTTAACCGTAAATAATTGTTTTGCTTTTCGTTTTTGATTTACAGAATATTCAATGTAATGGGATTTCCGCTGGAAAAAGACTGGGAGGATATTAAGAAGATGCCTGAACATCCTACATTACTTAAAGACTTCAAAAGATCAAAGTCAGTGAAGTGTTTTCAACACTGGAATGACAAATAGTTACTATTTAAATGATTATCATTGTATTCTGATGCTTTCTTTATA
The DNA here is from genome assembly GCA_030522845.1 of Psyttalia concolor. Classification (NCBI taxonomy): domain Eukaryota; kingdom Metazoa; phylum Arthropoda; class Insecta; order Hymenoptera; family Braconidae; genus Psyttalia; species Psyttalia concolor. Next base: position 12,447 of record JAPYZM010000744.1, read on the forward strand.
CTTGCAGTTACGCAAATTGTTCCTTGACAAAGTATATGGACCGACATAAAATCAAACCTGATAGTAAAGCATTTAATCTGGTGAGTTTTATCGAAGTTCAAAGTACTTGAGTAACGGAACTGATGCTCTCCCACCGAGTCCACCAAAATATACCAATAATCAAATCGAAATCAATTGGAAAGCTTAATTAATTCCTATTGCAGTTACAAAAGTTACTAATGATGGATCCTAATAAGCGAATAACTTCCGAACACTCCATGCAAGATGCCTACTTCCAAGAGGAGCCACTGCCAACACAGGAGTAAGTACAGATTCACCTGCAGAATATTTTTTAAACAAATTAATTGAGCTGATTGATTGTTTAGTATTTTCGCCGGGTGTCCAATACCGTATCCAAAACGGGAATTTCTGACGGATGATGATACTGAGGAGAAGACGGAGAACAAAGCTCGGCAAAATCAACAGCAAACGGTAATCAATAATTTGTAATTAGAAATTTTGTCAAGAAAAGACTGCAGAGGTGACGAACACGACGAAACAGGAAAATCCTTTGTATTTACATAAAAATTCGTTCTAAAAATAGCAACAGCAACCGACTCAGCCACAACAGGGTAATACTGAACACAGTCACGGTCAAAATCCAAAACGAGTACGATTGAATGGTCCTCACGGTGCTCCGGAGTTCCATCAACATCAGTCTCACACAATGACTCATCAACAGCCACCCGGTATGGTTTATTCAACTGCACAGTCAGCCCAGCCAGCAAATTTCCATCAGCGTTACTAGTCGGCCAATCTAGTTATTGATTTACAAAAGTCTGAAGACAACAGCGGGAATGAATAAATGAATTCTGATGACAGCCGGTGGAATCAATTACTACATTGTTCAATTGAATTATAAATAAAAATTAATTACCTCAGTATTTTTGATTCATTGGCATTCCCCAAAGGTAACAATGAACCCTCATTTTTCCGGATGATTTAATTACTTGATTAGTTATATAATTAATTGATTGATTAATGTATTCGTGTAGTTGATAACCAAGCAACGTTTGGTTATAAATAAATCAATAGTTGCATAAAAATTTGGAGCACCACGAAAAAAATTAATTTCATCCTCACAAAAGGTAAATATTTAATGAATTCTTTGATATTTTAAGTGTGTCCTCGCGCGAACGCCCACGAGTTGTCGTTCGCTCCAAAAAAAACGCCTAATTTTTCTTTTCTAATGGAAATAACCCTCGGAAAAAAAAATCCCTCAGCATTCTCAGCCTCACCCCCAGAGCCTCTATCATTCAAATGCACTCGTCGTCCCAAGTGATTATCCCCGCTTCGCTCGGAAGAAGACTGGAAGCGCCAGTAGAAACGGCAAGTGAAAAATTCAGCGCTAGTCAGACTTTCGTCTCCTGAAATCGCCGGTCGCGTCGATAACGTCATACCACCTCATCAAGATGCCCATTTATCGTATTGTCTTCACACATCCGCGATGACGACGTCCACTGCATAAACATTCCCCAGAGTCATTCACGCGCACCGCAACATTTCAATCCACATCCAATCAATCATCCACCCCTCAGGCCCCTCCCCGCATCCCCCGAAAAAAAAAAACCCACCGAAATCCGGAGGAAAAAAATTCGCTAAATTTGGTGCGCGCGCTCGCGGCGCAAATGGGCCTGCTGCGGTCCCAACGGGCCCAAGGAGTGGGAGGTCCTGGGACTTGTGCGCGGGAAGAGGGCCCCAGCGGTGGGGGTAATCTCGGCGCTTGCGCAAAGCACGTAAGCGCGCGTTAACTTCTCAATTCCTCTCTTCGTGTGTTCTCCACCCGTTGTCTTTCGCGCTCTTGAAACGCAGTTTCCGCAATTACGCCCGAAGAAATAGTGATAAAGTGCTCAGCAATGTTGGGGTAATAGTTAATTACACGAATGGCGAGGTTTTAATGAATGGAGGCGAAAAAAAACAGTGACTAGGTGAGATTTTACGATTTAATTTAAAATGTGCATAATTCTTGGCATTAAATTTATCAATTGCTCGTTGAATTGACAACTACGCGAAATGTTCGCGTGTACTTCTTGTTGAGAGTGGAAAAATACCTTCAGATATTTTTTCGAAGATTTTTTTTTACGAGAAACATTGGAATCTTCGGAGTATGTAAATCGTCACCGAGAATACGAAAATTCCATTCATTCACACGGTTCCCTTTCTCTTTAAATGTTACCATAGAATTATGCACTCGTGTGCATAGATAATGACGTCGATTTTTTACATTCAATAACTTGATCTCATTCATACACTTTTTTTGAATTAATGGCATTGTGCATTTCCGTTGAGTGACGGCTAAAAATGTGCAATGATTGATTTGCAATTCATAATAATTCAGCAGTAAAAGCGTAAAAAGAGAAACATTGATGTGTTAAAATAGCCGATTTGCCGAAAACAATTCCCCCAAATAAAATCCTATTTTTTCTGCAATTGCCAATAGTCTCTAATTATTCGAAGTATTCAATTTCCATTGGCAGAAGTGAAATGTCAACTCAAATTGAAAAAAATAAAATCGTTAGAAAAACACACGTCGGCTCGTTCATTTAGAAAGTGTCGGTTTTTTATTGGTCCACGAACGACCTTGGATTCTTCCTTCACGCCTTATTCACTATTTGAAGCCCGCGTTCATCCAGGAATCAATTGAAATCATTATATAAAAGTAAATAAAGACGGGGTATGAATGAAGAAACTTACTAATACGGAGGGAATGAATTGCGCGAGGTCAGGAGGTGGTGAAGTGGGGGAGGGGCGAGGAGGTGGGGTAAAAGAGAAGGTGGTTTGGGCGAGGATTCGCTCCTGACCACGATCCTCGGGGGCCAGGCGAGGGGCCATGACCACGTTGTGACAAGGTAATCCACACAGACGTCCTCTTCCATCTCTCTCAGTTTTACTTATCCAAAGAAGGGATGGTTGAGATACATAAGCCACGCGGCCTCGTTAATATAATGCGGTTATTATACTCGGAATTAGCGAATTTTCGGGGCGATAAGGGAACATGGCCGATCGTTCATGTGAAGGCTTTTTCAAAAAATTTAAGTGGACATTACGGGAGGAAATATTTATCCAACAGCTTCTGAACAGTTTAATCCACGACCCGAAATTAATTTAGGGGTTTATTAGCGTAAAAGTTACGTTTGACACTCGTGGAAAATTCAGTTGAAAGCTCTGGTTCAATTGGAAAACGAGGGAGGGGTAAAATGGGATGGGACTCAGTGGATTTGAAAATTAAAACACGTGGGGAATTTGCCAAGGGTTTGGGACTAATGAAAAGTATTTTTCACGCTAAAAGTATTTTTTTTTTTGAGTTCAAATTAATTGCAATTCATTGAATTTCAATTAATTTAATCAAATTAATTATTAATTCAAAATAATTATCTCAATTGACGGAGGCCATCCATAGTTTGGGACTGAGGAGAACAATTTAAGTGGCTTAAATTGCGAAGAAAATTGAATAATTTATCCTGTCATTCTTGAGTATTAATTATTGATAATTGTCCGTCGAATGCATTTTGTTCTTTTGGGTTTGTCCATTTGGATCTCTTATTTTTTTTCGGGTTAAGAAAGATATCTTGAAAGTAGAGGAACGAGAAATTGAGAAATTGTTCCTTTTTTTTTTTGTTTATGTAATTTTGATGGAATTGATTGTTGAAGAGCTACTGCACGTTTGAATGATTCGTTGTTTATGGCACTTTCACTCTCCATCAGTGACGATTTTTCTGATGTTATGGGCAATTCTGCTGGGCTGAATCGAGGATCAGCCGGAGTTCGATGGGTTTCGATGGTAAACACGTGGGACGTTCTGATGTTCTTCTGGTATTCTTTATTGAACGATTTCGTTGATTCTGATGAGGTTGTTTATCTGGCTCGTGCGATGATCGTTATTACTGATGTGGTATTGCTCCACTTCAATGGTCATTTTTTGAAGCTCAACTCCACTCCCATACACCGAAGATTATTTTTTATTTAACAATCGCGGAATCTTTCGGTAATTTTACTCTCCCGCGGGGATAAAAAAATATTTTTAGAGCAACGGCTGCCCCCGAATTTTTAATGAAAGTGGTCGTTGCGTTGTCGAATAAAAAATTTCCATTAATTTAATTAATTAATTAATTAATTTGCTAATTTTTGTGCGATACGAAATAACTTCAGTAAACGGCTTCAGTTACGTGATTGGGATTTACTCACCACCTCCAACCGGTTTGCCATATTATTCCCGCAATAATGGCGAGGATGATTGAAATATCACGCGATATTATCCCCAATTCGCGATAATTCCGGGTAAATAAAAATTACTTTGCAAATGTGACGATTACTCGGATGGAATAAAGATGAGAGTCCAGTTGAGATTAGGCAATTACAATGATTAAAAGTATAGTGGTAAAGAGGAAACACCGGGGATATATTTCTATTAAACCAAAGTGCAAACGAAAACCGAAAGAAACGCGTGACAGACAAAGACACGACAAGCGAGGTCAACTAGCTGCCCGATATGGTATCCATCCTCCAGCTTTGAGTGTCGTTATATATATATTACCGTTTTGTATATACCTTCAGTTACTACCTACGATTAGTATAAGCCAGCATTGACTCTAAATGCAATTTCAAATTATGTACGGCCGCGTTGACTGCCGAATGATTCTTCTCATTCCAAACGACCTCTCGGTCGTCCCTTCCCATTATCATTTTTTTTCTCCACATCGAACATGAAAGGGTTCATACAATTGAACTCTCGCGGTTGCTATTGTCGTGTTCAATAGAAAATACTCCGGGAAAAAAATTCCCGGGAAACACGAGATTTGAAGTCATAAATCACATTTTTTTTATCAATTTCAAATTCGCCGCGGAATCGACGGGAATAATTTACGTAAATTACGCGATTGATTTTACGGCCGTATTTCTATTAATTGAAAACGGTAATGACGATTTCCTAAGGGTAAATTATGTTATGTGAGAGGAAATGCGATTTAGGGGGATTAAATTTGAAATTTCACAAAATTTTAAGGGAAATCTGAGTTTCCCTCAATTTTTTTACCCTAAAATGTTCAACTTTTCGGAATTTCTGGTAATTTTCAAGGGCCAATAAATCGGGAATTGCCAGGTTTCCTTCATTTTCCCCAGGATTACGAAGGTTCAGTGAAAAAATTCTCGGAAATTACGGGGAACGAGTGCGATAAAAATTTTTCGCGAAGTGTACCGAAAAATTGAGTCACCAATTTTTAATGGTGTAACACGGAAATCCCAAAGATAACGGTCAACCCTGTTCTTATTATTCCGTACATAATAGTACGTACACGGTATTTTCACATGCGACGTGAGTCATCCAAAGAAAACATATGGACTTCTATTCCGTGAAACCGAAGAAAAGAGTTGTTTGAATTTACAAGTGGCCCAATATGCTTGTCCAAGGGCCCAGCTGCATGGATTTCTTCAATACATTCCCCACAAGTGAAGGATTCTATTTTTAAACGTGAGGCTCGTTACTCCATGTGCACGGTGACTCAATACTCCAGACAGTTGTTTTCTTCCATCTTTCTTCTTCCCATCATTAGCGATCTGTCGATTCAATCAGCATCAGAGCATTCACGGGTGGAACTGGTCCAGCGAATTCGACCCAATCCTCCGAAATCGTCTTCACTTGCACCATTTTCACAGGAGAATTCATACTTTTCGTTCCCCGTGTCAATAACTCGGAGAGCAAATTTGCAGACTCTCCTCTGGAGCAAAATCAAGAAATAAAATGTCCTGTGACGTATAAAAAAATTTTAGAAAACGGCAATTTCAAATTTTCAAACGTCGCGGGTAAAGACCGCCGAAATCTAAAAAAAAAAATTCCTGAGGAAATCTTATAAAATTGACTAATTAATTAAGGGAGAATTTAGTGAAGAGCACAATGAAGCACATGTTGGAATTACTTTGTACTTCTAATCGGCCCAGTTTATTTTGTAATTCAAGTTGTGTATAAAAAATTGGTCTCACTTAAGAACGCACAAAACATGAAATTTATTTACAATGCACTTTCACTTGTACAAGGCCTGTATAGCTCAAGCAAATAAGAGAATTAAATTCGAAATGAAATTGAAAATGTCCCGTTTAATCCAGAATTTAATGAGTTATTGGGATTGAAATTTTCTTTTAAAGTTTAAGTGGCCGCTTCACTCTCCTCGTTATTTTCTGCGTGTGGTATTTAATGTTGTCTTCGCTTCCTTGTGTTCTCGGAATCCATGCGTAGGATAATTAATTAGTAGAACACAATTTATTTAATGAGCGCACGTGACGCCGCATTCCACGTTTTTATCGACAAATAAATGGAGTCAGCACTTGATATTCACTTGATTCACTCGATCGCTTCAATTTGCATCATAAATTCCAGTCAAATCAACGACGAATTGAATTTAAGTATGACATTAGATCCATCACTTGCGAAGAGCTCGACAATTTATTCGAAATTCTATTTATTTTTCTGTGGGGAAATGGGGTATGTAAACAGGTAAAGAGCCATCGGAATATTGATTTGTCTTGTTTATTTACCTTTATTTGTTTATCTTCAATAGTGAAAGTGTAACAAGTTGTTCATGAGTTGAATTACAAGTTGTTACCGAACCCTTCACGCCAGTATTTCCAAAATATTTCCTCGATTTTTTTCGGGTAAAAATACATCGAATTAGACCGTAATTGTCCCACATCAACAGTCCCAACGAAAGTAAACGAAGGGCTATTAAAAAAATTAAGGCAACGTTGCAAAATGAGATTGAAAAGATTTTCTTAGGAAATCGGAATAAAATAACGAGAAAACGTCGCATAATTTTCAGTAAAAAATACATTCATGGGATGTTAATTTCTTTTGATCTTTTCCAGGCATGTTGGGACCGAAATAATTAGGTAAAATAGCACAGGTCACAACTCAGTCATGGCCACAGGCCCAAGATACTTTATGGCTCGGTTATTTGCGTTCGAGGTGAACACCAGAGCCATTAATGGGATATTAAATACTCCAGTTCCTTAAATTCGCGAAACTCAGTCTGACTGACGCTAAATTTGGCTTTGTTAAATAGCACTTCATGTTAGGAATGAGTCAACGTGACATGTCTGATGGCCGTGATGATATTCCGTCTATTTTATTTATAATCATTTGCCTATGGCGTATTATTAAGTCGTTGAGCATGAAAAATGAAGGGATTTTTAAATTGTTTGAACGCCCGCCCCGAAAATCAATTTTCCGACAAAATTCAGAATTTGCCAGCGAATATTCTCTAGTTTTCTATGCAATTTTTTAATGAATATTTTTCTGATTGGGTAGAGCGACTCCACCAATGCAGTCAACATGGATTCCAACGTCGGTCTTGACTACATCGTGGACAATCCCGATTACTGCAATAAACTCGCTTCAGGTAATTTAGAGCATTGAAAGATAAAATATGCAGTTGAATGAACCTCCCGTGCTGTCTGTGTAGCTCTAGATACTGCGTGTGCAGCAGTGAAGAAGCAAGTGGTGGAACTGCTATCAGCACTGTGTGTGTACAGCCACGATGGTCGACAACGGGCTATTGACACTCTTCATATTTACCAGGTAATTTCAGTGGAGCAGTATTTTTTTTTAAATAAATAACAAGCCTTAAAATGACTCCCTAAATTTATCAAAAATTTTATGGTTTGATAAGAATTCGGAAAAGCAACTGTTGAGATTACGGCTGGGGCTGGAAAACTGTCGAGCCTCAAAAAATATTTTTTTAGAATTTTCTCGGCTCAATTTTTTCATTCCATTTCGCTCTCTTTTCGTCGAGATCGTAAAACATGCGTTGAACCGAGGAGTTCAATAGGAACGGGCGAAAGTCAATGAAAAATCAACTGAAAATTGGAGAGAATTTGTTGGTATTAATCAGATCGATTGTCATTAAAATTCCCGAAGGGAATTAATCCGACCGGTTTTCTTACCTCGCCGGTAATTCGTCTCCACGTAAGCGTCAGTAACAGGTTCACAGGATTATTACTAGTCTCTTTAGGCTACTTAGGGAGATGACACTCATCTGAGCTATTCATTCATCTTCTCGCCCGATCGTCCAAAAATAAATAAACCGGTAGAATGAAAGAAGTATATGGGGGAATTCCTCCTCAAGTGGGCCACCTATTTTCACCCCAATTTTCTGTTCATTGAGGATTTCTCTCAGATTTCTAGTATTGGTCACGTGCGAGGAGGGCAAAAAGTGTTTTTCTTTCGCTTGTATCGTAATCGGATATTTCGTAACAAGTGGAAAAATATTTTTTCCACGTGTAATGAAAAATATTATTCCTTGTACTCAGGTTTTCGATGGCAATATCTTCAAACCGTTCACAGCGGAAGTAAACCCTATAAATAAATAAATTATTAGGAATTAAAAAAGAATTTTTTAATTTAGAGGCAGAATTTTTTTCTCCTATCGGTACGGACAACGGGAAAAAAATATGCAATTGTCGCTATTGCGTTGTCTATTTTTGCGAACAACAATAAACATCCTTTTCTGGTCTCTCAATAATTTCCATTACAAATTTAAATGCTTCATGACTCAAATTCTCACTCCCGCGATTGAATAATGCAAGAGACATCATTTAATAAAAAAATCAGAGATCGAAGAAATCGATCTTTCCAGAAATCTCTTTATTTCTATTTATCTTCACTCGACATTTCACTCCAGCAAGAAATACATCTCAATATCCGATGTCGGATTGAATAATTCATTGCATTGAGAAGCGAATTGGAATGACAAACGTCTTATTTATTTTAATTTTAAACAGAAACTGGTAGTATATATTCAAGACTCAATCGTTCTACCGGTTATCCCATAAAATTTGATGCACACTTTCCCGTTGTTTTGCATCATCTCCGGTGAAAAAATTCGGACGGCAATTTATGGCCGGCTGGATGGATTCCTTATTGAGTCAGCGAATCTGTTTCTTCTCCTATAATATTTTTTTTCTTCGTTTTTACTGCTTCAAATCGCAGGAACGAAAGGGAGAGCGCTATCGACTGCGGGCAATCGTTGATGAGCTCCAGAAGGCGACTACCGAGGATTATCAAGCGGCATTACTCGCATTCATCAACTGTCTGGTCATCTCAACGCCTGCGGTCAAGGATCGTGTGCGACTTCGCAATGAATTCATTGGTAATTAGATTAATTTATTAGTTTACGGGGAAGTCTACGATTTTTTCAGGTACCGCGAGTTTTTCGTAGAAAATCCTGGGGATTTTTGAAGGTCCTCAAACTCGCAATAGTCCTTATAATTATCCGAAGTTATCTAAAGCGAATTGATTAGCAATTTTCCAATGATTAAAATGTTCAGATGAAAATAAATAGGAAAATATCGCGTGAAAACTGGTAATTAGGATGGGAATTAATACACAACTTGTCCACAGAAACATTTCCTAGAAAAATTCAGCGAAATATATGATAATTTATTGTCCTAGGTTTGAAGCTGCTCCCAATCCTGAACGACCTGCGGTAAGTCTTCTATTTTTCCGTTAAAAATACTGGCCATAAATTCAACCGGTGAAATTTCGGTGGAAAAATAAGAAAAGGCGGAGTTCTAAAAAAAAAAAATTGCTGAATGTTAAGCGGTGACGTCGCGACGCAACAGTTGATTCAAAAGGGCTAATCACACCTAGGGATACATACTCACTGGGGCGCCGTACGACTCAAAAAATAGACTCCTCATTCGTTGCATTTCTTTTTCTCTTTCTCCACATTCTCAGTAACCGACTAGTTTTCACGGGGAAATGAGAGGGGCCGATGGAAAATTCGTTGGTAAAGAGTGAGGAAGGCGAGGCGCGAGGACTGAAATTAACTCACGAGCACCTGCAACTCTGTATGTGCGCTCCTCCACTGGAACGAGAAGCTGGCGATGAGATTCTCGATTTATCTTCGGCTACTACTACTACCCGAATACTAAAGCCATCGGTACTTCTTCAGTTTTGCGCCGCTGAAGGACCGAGAGCACGTGTTTTTTTCGTTCATTGCTCGAAAATTTGGACACGCGAATTCTCGAGTTATTTTGTGATTTGAATTTTATGAGAAATGTTATTTTGTGAGTGGATTTGTAGACTTGTTGCTTGGGTTTGTTTTTCTGTTAATGAAGATTTTTTATTGCAATTATTCAAAGAAATTTCGCAAAATTCCAGATTTTTTTCCCCTGATTTTAGGGAACTTAGTACAATTTGACAGCTTTTTTGGTCAATTTTCGAAATTTTCATGAGGACCTTTTTTGTAGCTCTCGATTCGCCCTACAAAAAAGTTCTTGTCAACAATTTTGCTATCACCCTTAGATTCGGAGATACTCGCTGAAACTGGCGTAAAGTGCACTCGACTTAAGAAATTTTATTTCTTCACTTCTTGAAATATAATTTCTGTGCCTGTTTGTAAGGCCTGAGGAAGTTGGGGAAGTGGATATACCCCGGTCGCTCACGCCAGCTGATTTTTAATGTCTTAATAACGGGCCAGAGTCTATTAATGCAGGTGGGGTACGTCATACGCTCACCATGGAAGTTGCAGTTTATGATTGACTCGTCAAACAGTTTTATTTCGAATCGAGACATAAATAGCATTCCCGGTCGTCATGTTTGATTGAATGCCTTTAATTACGTCAATAATATGTATAAAATATATTAAGATTCAATTTTTCAATCTGGGGTTCGCGACAGTATTGTTAGTTTTAACTGAAATTTGGAATTCGAATTGTAGGAAGCAGAAGAGCCAATTTCCAGACCTACGAGTGCAGTTGGACGTATTCGATGATCAGAGGGAGACCGATGAAGCGCTGACCAATCAGGGACCACCGGGAATTGATCTGTCCTCTCATGTCGATGTATTTTACGCTATTCTTGGTCAAGTCAGTACTGCAGATCGAAAAATTATTATTATTTATTATTCACACATGAACAAATTTTGGTGAATAATCCAGTGGGTTCTACAGAAAAATTTCATCCGATTTCTGTTGAATTCCGTCGAATTTTGTATTCGATTCTGCTCAAAAATTGCGCAGTTTTATTCTGCGTTTTTTATTTGAAATGTTTAATAGTCACAATTATAAAAACAAATTAGTACAATTCCGTAATTGCATGCAACCTGTCAACTACTGCTGGAATATTTCCTATAAAAAATTTGACAATAGAATTATTGAATAATTGATAATAATCTTCAATAGAAATCCAATAGAATTTTTTAGTTAATTCGTTAGTTCCTTCGATGAAGTTTTTTTTATGAGCGAGGAAATGAACGGGACATTCAGAATAAGAGACTGATATTCTGGTAAATTTAGATTGCCGACACACCTCAAGAAATTCCATTCTTGAGTATTCTCCAGCATCTCCTGCGACTCGATCCGAAAGAAGCGGCGAGTGATCTCGCCTGGGACACAGCAGAAACTCTAGTGCATAGAGCTACGTTGTTGGAGAGTCGTGATGATGTCACAAAACTTTTGAGGTCTCCTAGTCTCCAGGTGGAGTGATTAAAATTGTTTGCCATTGATTTTTCATTTTAATTCGATTGTTCAATCAGCAATCAGTCCATTTAATTAATTCGCTCAATTTATCAGTGCATGAAATTAATCAATTGTTAGTCAATTCGTATGGTCAATCAATTCAATCGACTTACCAAGAGGTCAAGCAAATTCCGGAGAGCCATCAATTGATTCAACGAGCTTTCAAATTCAGTAGAGGCCCGTAAATAATTTCCCTTCGATCATAATTACGTGCGTAATTAATTAAAATTGTAGACAAACTTGTGCTGTCACTGTCGCGGAGCTGATCAGTCCAGTACTCCCCGAAAATCATCGATACCGGCGGGTAATTCCCCGCCGTTTCTCGGATCACCACCTGCAGTGTCCATTCCATCTCCACCGGCACCACCAAACCCCTCAAACTCGTTCACATTACCACCTCCTCCACCACCACCACTTCTCGTCAATTGCAGTAATTCTGATGTACCAATGGAACCACCTCTGCCTCCACCCCTTCGAGTACCGGCGATTAATCGGGCGCCCACCCCAGAACCGCCCAGTAATATCGGAAAATTGCTGCCTCAACAGGAGATTCCAACGCCCAAAACGAAAATGAAAACCATCAATTGGAATAAAATTCCAAATCACAAGGTAACATTTCTTTAAACTATCATTACAAATTTCAGATCAATTGAAATTGAGAGATGGAAAGAATATTCCATTTATACCGGGGGTAGGGGGAGAATTCTGACAGCGGTCATTTAATCTCTCGTCACGTGGCTGTCACTGACGGGCTGACTTGCTCAAAATTCCCTAGCGTAATTGTTTGTTTTACAATCGCCCTTGTCTTCCCGATTGTCTCCCTGCAATCAGGTCATCGGCAAGAGGAACATCTGGTCCTTGGTAGCTAACGAGCATCAGAATTCGCCAATGGCGGACCTAGACTGGGCCGAGATGGAGGGGCTGTTTTGTCAGCAGGTGCCACCAATGATCCCTCAATCTACGTCAGCCACCTCCAGTTGTGGCATTGATGCGGAACGCCGACGACGAGAGCCAGCCGAGATCGTTCTATTGGACGGGAAGAGGAGCTTAAATGTTAACATCTTTCTTAAGCAATTCAGGAGCTCCAATGAGGATATTATTCAATTGATCAGGGAGGGTGGGCACGACGACATCGGCGCGGAGAAGCTGCGGGGGCTCTTGAAGATATTGCCTGAGGTCGATGAACTCGAAATGCTTAAGAGTTTCGATGGCGACAAGTCGAAGCTCGGTAATGCGGAGAAGTTCTTCTTGCAGTTAATACTAGTACCAAAGTAAGTGGAGTAACTGGAGAGACATTTTGCTGGAATTTCTTAGAATCTAAGAGGCAGTGATAAAAAAAAATTATTAATTTTTTCATTCCGTTTTTTTAACAGCTACAAGTTGCGAATTGAATGTATGCTTTTGAAAGAAGAATTCGCCGCCAACATGAGCTACCTGGAGCCCAGCATAAACTCAATGATCCTCGCTGGTGAAGATCTAATGACAAACAAACCCCTCCAAGAGATGCTGTACATGGTTCTCGTAGCCGGTAACTTCCTCAACTCCGGTGGCTATGCTGGCAATGCCGCTGGTGTTAAACTCTCGTCCCTGCAAAAATTGACTGAAATCCGAGCTAATAAACCAGGCATGAACCTCATACATTACGTCGCACTCCAAGTGGAGAGGAAGCGCAAGGATTTACTTCATTTCGCGAAGAATATGAGCACTCTAGAAGCAGCTGCGAAGACCACCATTGAACAGCTGATGAATGAATTTAATACACTGGACACTAAGATCAAGAAGATCAGGACGCAGATTCAACTTCCATCCACTGAGGCTGATATTCAGGATCAAATGGCGCAATTTCTCCAGGTATTGAAAACTTAATAACAATTATTGACCTTCATTTTTTTCTGTAGCGTATCAACAACAATTCTGGCGCTCTAAAAATATTTCTAGAAACTTGTCTGCATGATCTCGTCAGTATAAGGACATTGGGCGACCTTGAGGCGTGCCAAGTGATCTAGTATTTACCAGAAATATGAAATTCCCTCATTTTTCAAAAGGAAAATATCTTGCAGATGGCCGAGCAGGGAATGTCCCAACTCAAGCGCGACATGGAAGAACTAGACACAGTCCGGCACAGTCTCGCGGAGTTCTTCTGCGAGGACGCCAATGCCTTCAAGATCGAGGAGTGTTACAGAATATTCCACCAGTTCTGTCAGAAGTTCAATCAAGCAGTCGCTGAAAACGAGAGAAGAAAGATCCAGGAGGAGCAGATAAACGCCCGACGAAAGCAGCGGGAGGAGCAGTTGCTGGCGAAAAAGCGTCTCCTGAGCAATCAGATGGACATACCGGGCTCAGAATCCGAGTGCAATCTCATGGACTACGGAGTCCTGGACATACAGTCTGGATTTTCACGGCAGTCTTACGGTCGAAGTGAGGCGAAGATCAAGAGACTACAGAATGGAGGGGTCACATCTGACGAGGATATCTCGATTACGGGTTCGCCGAGCATAAGACGACGTCTGGGCTCGTGCTCTGGTGGGCCTGACCCGCAAATTACCAAAGAAGATACGTATTCACCGGACATCACGCCCAATGGAACACTTCGTCGCAGGAGGAGTCGGGTACCTTGTGAGGACGATGATGGAAATTTGATGGACTTCTTGAGGACAAGCAGTGGACAGGAGACGACTAGAGAGAGAAAGTCGTGGGGCAGCTTGGACAGATCTTGGGCGAGGAGGGCAAGGGGACAGCCTCGTCGTGGGGATCTTCTGAATGCCGATTTCTCGGGTGAACGCGAGAGACCGAGCTCACCATCACCTCTCGCTGAGACCAAATCGTTTCTGCAGACGGAGGAAGACGCCAAACCAACGGGGTATAATTACCTTTTAAGAATTATTCCAATTGTTCAATCAAATGGGCCTTTTGGAGTGTCGTTTCTGATTCTTCTGCTTTGGTTTCTTTCCTGGAACGTTAATTGTTTCAAAAAATTGACTAGATGACTTGAATAGAAATATTGAATTGATTGGATGATTTATCTACTGCAGACGGGCGTGGAGACAGAAGATTGAAGCATGGTTGTCAGAAAACGAGAAGGAGGAGCGGGCTGGTGAGGAGCTGCAGAGGAAGGCGCGTCAGCTGCAGGCTAATCGTAGATCCTTGGAAGACCCTGGTGAGAACGGGAGAAATAATTTCTGCAGATTATTGAAAATTAATAGAAGTTCCAATTGAAGTTCAATAAATAGAATTCTTTCCGCCTGTTGGGATGGGGTAGTTTACTCGCGCGCCGTTGGTCTCCGAACCGCAGGCGAGGGCTGACCAACAGCGGAGTCAAAAGTAATAACAATTCGCGGTCTTATAACAATTAAACTGTTTCAGAAAACGAGGGCAAGATGAATACGTTGTTGGAAGATCCATCTCAGTCGAGATACGCGGAAATGTACGACTGGCGTCCGTCAGTCGAGAAGACCGACGTGATGAAAACAATGGCGGCGATTGAAGAGGCGCAACCTCCACCCCCACACACAGACAAATCCTGGAGGAAGTCATCCCTGGACACCTCAAATCCTGAGGACATCGACCCAAGATACTCCAGGAGAATGCGGCCTAGACTAGCTAACGAGAACGTTCTCGGTCAGAGTACGCTTCAGGCCATCCGCGAGGAGGAGCGCAAGAAGAGGACCATGGACATTGCACCTGCCGAAGACAACGACGTATTAACAATCTATCTTCGACAGCCCAGCCTCACCCAGACCCCCTCTATGAGGAGATTCCCCAAATCATCCGGCAAGACTGATAGAGTCACCGACAAAATCGAGATAGACTCCGATAACATTGAAACTCCTCCAGTCTCTAGGAGGCTCTTCAGTCCATCTAGGGAAGTGAAACCTGTCGAAAAGGAGCCCTGCAAGCGGGAGAGGTGCAGCAGTTCCCAAGGGAGGGAAGTCAAAGCTGTCGCTGCGAAGTCTACTGCGGGGAATAATGATCTGGGAAGTGGTTAGTATTAATATCTCCAATTGTGCACTCTTTTTATATATTTATTATCCGACCATTTATTATCCGACATCGGGCGTTTGCCAATCTCAGGTTTGGCGGGACTATTTTTCTGCGAACTTCTAATATCTAATTAAATAATATTTTAGTATAAACGAAATTGAATGAGGCCCGAGTTAGATTTTAATTGAATCAGTAAAGCTACAACTGCAATTCTCGTCACTCCGTTAATTATCTCAGCAATTTCGTTCTCTCCAGGTAATTTCGATAGATACTCGGCAGCTCGCAAGACCCGCAGATACAAGAAAACGCAAGAAAGTCCCTCCGACAAGGAGAGCCCTCCCAAACAAGACCCGCATTTCGAGAGCATTGAGGATAATCCCTCTCGTCCGAAGAGTCTTTCCCTGGTAATCGACAAGACTCCCGACGAAGACGTTATGCTCCGAGTGTGGCAGGACAAATTGAAACGTCGACATGTCTCCAACGCCGCGGACTCCCACCCCATGTCCCCCACAGATCCCCCGAAAGGTGACGACCTGGGGAAATCCAGGAGAACAAATTCTCGAGTTCCAATAACACAGCCGGCACCGGTAATCGCAGTGACGAATACAGTATTGAGTCCAGTGATGCAGGAGTCCAAGCCCAGGGAGATGACTCCTGTGTGGCCGGAGCGAGCGGTGCCTTGTCGGGAGAGACACCGAAGCATGATAGACCCGAGTCAAGTGAGAGAAGCAATGAGACTAACTAGTAATCCACCCAGTCAAGTCAATCAATTGAACAGGGCAGCAGATCGTGAGCGAGAATCGGTGCCAATTGTCTATGTCTCCTCGGGGGAAACCAAACGTGGACAGGGAGAGGAGCACCTCGAGATCATGGACCAGGCGGAGAACTTCAATGGGAAGAATCAGTCGCTGGTTGTGGGGGAGAAAAAATCAGGAGACAAGTCTAATTCGGGAAAACATACGTCTCCACTTTTCAGGAGTCGATTTATCCCGGATATCAACATGACTTCCACTTCTCCGTTGATTGGCAAGTCGAAGGACCAGGAACTCAATGATGAGGGATTCGAGGAGACCCAAAGTTTGGTATGTAATAAAATTGATGTTTTGTCTGAATACGTGAGAGGTTCAACGAAATTCCTTGAGTTTCCTCTGATCTTTTGGGTTAAATTCATTAGATTCTGTGAATACAGAAAATTGTTTTCGAGATGTGGAATTCACTTCTGATGAATTGCAATCAAATATACATAAAAAAACCTCCCCTTCCTCTCAGCCTGATCAGCCTACGGCCATCCCTTGGAGAATATGTCCTCCATTTAAAACAGGGAGCAATTGAATTTTCCTTTGACTTCTCGTAGGTATCGGAAACCTTGAGCCAGGAGACATCCTCCGGGAATTACGAAACCGACGTCCATGATTCCCCCAGCTGTTCTCCCGCGGAGATGCATTACAACAAAGACAGTCTCTCCGACACCAAGAGAATAGTCGGAAAGGACGAGATAGCACGACTCAAAGGATTTCGACTCCACTCGGGCCCCCTGAGGTCGGCGAACGACAAAATGAGTTACCTGCCGAAGAAGGAGAAGTTAATTCGCGAAGCCAAGATCGAATCTCCAAAGAAAGGTGTGCACTCGTTCAGAAATGAGGTTGACAGATCTGGCTCTAGGAGCAGTCTAATGAGCTCAAGGAGCTCGTTGAACAGCGCTACGTCAGTTAATACTGTTCGCAAATTGCCCAATCACTCGCCATTGAGGAGCTACACCTCAGCCATCTGTGCCATGACCAATGATTTACGTAAGGGTGCTAATACACTACCTCCTAATAAAGAAAATGATAAACGAAGGGCTACGCCGAAGTCGACGGTGACGAGAATTCCAGCGAGTCGGAGCAGCAGCAGTGGAAGCAGTGTTGGTCCTGTTGTTAGAAATATCCGGAAACACAAAGCCGTGAGTTAAAAGACCATTTTTTCGAATTAAATTTAACTTATTTTCAGTTATAATGCCCCCGATGCGTGAAAATTGATCAGGTCAGAATTACGATGCCTACATGTGTAAAAATATTGTGCCAAAGACCATGGAAAAGCTGCCAAGCTGTTATTCCTAATTGTCACTGTTTTTCCATATTCATATTCACTTATTTATTAATTACATTTGTAGGGAATCAATGACAATACAAAAATGGTCACTCCGAAGCCAAAACGAACGATATCAACAAGGAGTGACAGTAACAATAGCATTGGCACTCCTCCGACGCTGCAGAATCGCGTGCCAAGCTCAAGAGCCCTGACTTCAACGCTTAGTAGAACAAAAATCACTCAACCTCGTAATCACAGCTTCATGAGGCCGACTGCAGCCAGTGTCAACAAAGGATCCATCTCCAATTTAGCGAAGAGTATAAAGAATATGCACTGATTTGGAATGACATTGCAGCGGATTTCTCGATTTGTTTTTTCTTGCAATGCGAAATCATTTGACTCCATCGGTTCTTGTGGAAATGAATTCAATTATTATTATTTAAAGTCTTTGCCATATGCCCACATAAATGCCATGAAACTATCGTAGATTAATCGTCGGACTGATGCTATGAAAATTGTAGATTTTAATGAAAAATCATACCTTTTAATATTGCCAAACCTGCAGCTGTGAGAGGCGTTTTATAACGTATTATTACATCATGAAGTGTCTTGTGTACCTAATGAAGTGAGCGGGGTAAAATCGTATGTACGAGAGATCGCTGTCATCACAATTTTGAACTCTTCACGTAATCAGTTACCAAAGTTCGATGAAACTCAAGGAGATATGCCCACGAATTCACCGGATGTTCTTCCAGTCTTCTAGTATTGAATAATTTTTTTTTTTTATACATAATGAATGTTCCGTAACTTAGAATTAAAGAGGTATTATTCTTTCGTTTCTTCCGGTGCTATGAACGATTCCAAATTCATTCGTGTCATGTGCAAACTAACATTTTATATTGATTTCTATTTCGTATGTTTTAGATTTCACTGATGGCATTAGTATAGCTAATTAATTATCGAAAATTAATTGATGAATTGTTGTTGAATTTATCGTTGACGTTCGAGTAATAAACAAAAATTATCGTGACTTGGGGAGATTTCGTTAAGTTCGATCAATAAAGAAAGTTAATGATTGGATTCATGTGGTTTATTTTTTTGTTTTACAGTTATTCTATTCCACGAATTTCAGGACTCAATAGTCATTCAATAATTAACTGTTGAGACTTAATGATTACAAAGTCTAATTTCATGGCGAAATGAACTCGAAATAAAATCGTAGACATTCTAGAACACTGATAATAATTTAGAACAGGAGACAACAGATATAAAATATGAACGGCTCAGAAATAATAAACAAAAAGCAATTAGCGATAGATGATCGATGATTTAATTTCAGGGTACTTATCGATCACGGAATTTCATTGATACTGGCCCCTTGGGGGCTAGTAGAAATTCAAATTGAAGGGATAGTTTCTCTTCGCTGATAATTTCGAACTCCTGGACGATCTGGACGGAATGAAAATTAAGAATTAGAAAGAGTTGACTATGATCGTGAGACAATTACTCTGATTTTTATTTATTTCGCCCTTTATTTATTTCGTTTTCGGGAAAAGTATGGAAAAAGGATAAAAATGTCACACTTACTTTTGCAATGATTAGGTACAGCGCTTGCTCAACAAATCGCTTCCCGGGACATATTCTACGACCAGTGCCGAAGGGTGCGACGAGCACTGGCGAATGAGGCTCTGTATGTTCCAGCCATCTCTCAGGAATCCAATCATCGGCATTTCCAAAATTACTTTCCTTCAGTCCCGCTATCCACGTATGTAACATGACTACAGTCTAAAATGCGCAGAAATTTGTTTTTCTTATTCAACTGTATAAGCGATTCAACAGAAGAATAAGACTAAGAGACTAAGAGTTCAATACTGAATTTTCCGTTTACTCCCCACCGTTTCAAGATTCTTACCCCAGCATTTAAATAATACCCAGATACTTCAATAGGTTCATCGAGGATGCGTGCGATGCAGGGAGCAGTGGGAACCACCCTAGAATTTTCAAAAGTAACTGAATCAGTAATTCTACGGGCTCAACAATCAAAATTAATTAATAAATAATAAATTATGGATCAATAGTTAATTTCAACCATTGACAGTTAATCAATGAATAATCTTTATAAAGCAATTGCTCATAAATTGATTTGACCGTACCGGAAGCCCTCTTGGACACAGGCTCTAAGATATTTTGCATTTCGTAAATCCTGAACTTTAATATCACTTTTTGGTGGAGCTAACGAAGCAACTTCCTCACGAAGAATCTTCTGAACTCTTGGGTTACTACCGATCAGGTGAAACATAAATACCAAAGTATTGCCCAACTGCAAACGGATGTTTAATTTTATTATCTCACATAATACGAGAGAAATGGAGAATTGATGTGGGAAAATAATCGGGAACTTGTGATGAATCTTGTGATGAAGTTATTGATGAATCGTCGTGTTCTCACCGTATGAAT
>JAPYZM010000745.1:0-26061 GCA_030522845.1 Psyttalia concolor
CTTCGATAAGCTGGAACATTGAGGAGATGAGGAGGGAAAAGACTGGAAGAATTAGAGGGCACGACCAAAGGGACAAAAGCTAGTTCGGGAGATGTAAACACGAGGAGGCTGTGGAGAAAAACAGAAGGCTACGGAGAATTCAAATCAGAAAGGAAGCTGAAAAATCTATAAAGGCGCGCTAGTGCAAGGGGGCATCAGAGAAATTGGGAGAGGAGGTGGACGTAGGATCGGTGGAGGGCTGAGACAGTCGGGTGTCCAATGTTGGGAGCTCAACAGGAAGGGAGGCACTACGGTCGGTAAAGAAGAACATAGTCTACACTAGAGAAAGACTATCCGAGAGGAGTGACGAGATTACGGAAGGAACTGGACCAGGGAATATACGGGGCACCGGAGACGGATTTCTCCAGCATGATCACAACATGCTGACATTCGCGAAAAATTCCTTAATTGCTGCTGGGTGATCTTAAAAATGTTTCAATACGGTATAAATGCTCGCGTTGGTTTCTAGCGAGATCTGTTGATCTATTTTAGGTGTTAAGCGACTATGTTCTGTTGAATATTTATAAGAGGAGTATACGATGAAAGAGTTGTGCGTTTTCTTTTTATAAGGCTCGTGTGGATGTAAAACAAAGAAAAAACATTTGTAGCATCAACGGAAATAAATTCTATTCTACATCTACTTTCGTTGGATAATCTTCGAATCTAAACAATTAATTTTAGACAAGGTGAATTTTCATCTGTGGCAGCCAAAATGGGAAAACTCTGTAATGCTCTCATAATGCATTCAATTGGATCTAAATTACCGTACACTATTTCGAAGAGAACTTGACTAATAGTTATGACATGTATAATTCAAATCAAATTTAGAAAATTCAATTTTTGCGTTAAAACTCCGATATTCTATGAAAATTGGCCATAACTCAATAATTTATGGGTCAATTTCGAGATAATTTCATGTATTTCCAGCTGAGTATAAAATATATTCTCAGAATTCAAGAGAAACCAACCAGCTCTCGTCATTAAGGAATCGAAGAAATCGAAAGAAATTGGAAATTTTATTTAATTGTGCCATGCTAAAATTGATATATTATCTCTTACAATAATTGTTCTAGAGGAGAGAATAAATAGTACAGATATGAATTTGCAATCAGTGTAAAATGGAAAGATAAAAATTGCATCGTTACTGAAAACTTCCGTACATCAATGAAAATTCAGAATTGGCAAAATGAAAAGTAATTTACTTTGCTGATGCCACTGAAATTACTTTCTTGATGTTTCTTGTTGACAAAAAATAAAGGCAAGAGTCTCGGCTGAGGTTTTTGTTATGCACAGGTCCTTATGAATTTTAGGTTCAATAAACCATTTTTGACAAAACTCTACAAATTAAAATAGGAAGTGTTATCAAAATACAGCCAATAACTTCATATCTTGAGTGAAAAAAATATTTTTTTTCCTAAACACTTGCACTTCTTTACGAATATTCTTAATTAAGTATTCTTCTAATTACTCAAACATTTAAATGCATCAAATTTCTAGCGATAAGTGATTGAAATGATTATTCGACATGAATTTATTATTTCAGAAAATACGTAGTTTCTTCCTCACGGCTCACTAACTCTCCTAATTAAGTCATTTATTTTCAATGTTTTTTATATAGGTCGAGGTAATGCAGGTGATAACGACGTAGGCCCCATTCTTCTTCCGCCCCGTGACTACGATACAGTCCACCGACATCGGGGCAACTTAGCGGGCATTGAATTCCGTCGCTGTTTGAATCAAACAATCGTGGGTGGTAATACAGCCATTGACAGAGGTGGTACACGAAGCGCAGCGAGCAGCGGCATCGGCTCTGATAGCGCAGCAACACCGCCCCCCTACCAGTCACATCATCCACTTGGTCCACGACCTTCTCGGCCATCGAGGGACACCTCCTCGGGTGAGTAAACCCGTCCCACGCATTTTCTTTTTTTTCGCCAACACTTGACCAAATAAAAATCTAACGGAGTTTTTATGATGATTATCTCCCATTCATGCTTCCTTCACGGGAGGATCAGCGGTGAGTTATGGGGGAACGAATTGTGATATTTTAAGAAGGCGAATTTTTCTGTTGGATAATATTCGAGTGAGCGGAATATTTGTTGCATGAAAAAATCGCCGGAGAAATGGGGGAAAATGGAGAATGGCGGCAAACTTTATACATTAATATTTACAAAAACTTTACAGAAAAACTTCTAGTTTTCGTGTTTTTGCTTCCTAATTAGAAATTAATGTACCACTGTAAATCTAAATTGCCTATTTTTTATTTTAGTATGTCAATTTTTTCGACATTTTTCCTGGTAAGAAATTGCGCAATTTTTACAACTTTTTCGGGAAAGGTTTCAGGAATTCTGTCGTTTAGTAGCTATTCAATTTTAATCGATAGCGCAGTTTTAAAAATTTTGCAATAGATTGACAGTTAAGTAGGCTATGATTACTTCAAAAAATCACTACTGACAACAAAACAATATAAGAGACAATAACTTCCTACCGGGAAGATAAAAACCAGTAATTACATCAGTGCGTTGATATTGTTGACTTTAACTGGAGTATCAAAATCTGAATTCTTACTTAATTCTAGAGTGAAAAATAATTGGCAAAAGGAATCTATCAAGACTTCTAAGCTGTCAAGAAAACATGTAATCTGACTTAAAATTGTACATTAAGCGACCAAAGGCCCATGCGTCTTGAAAACGATTTTTAGAAGTTTATAAAACGTCTTATAAAACAGATTCTGGAAAATATTCACTGGAATATACTTTTACTAGAATGAGACAGTAGAAAGATCTCCAAAGTTTCGCACAAATTATTGGAATCATATAATTTAAATGTAAAAAAGGTATATATTTTAAAAAATCCCAATTAATTAACATATTGTACTGAAAATTTTCTAAAATCATTACAATGTTGACGCAGAGAATTGTGTTAGTGAAAATTAACGTATCAATTGGTAATCGTGTTTCAAAATAGGCCACTTGGCAAAATTGATTGATTACCTATGCAGCAGTCGGCTGAATGAAAATTCTTTAAAGGCGTGGATAATTTTGCTAAATATGTAGAAATTTAAAGATAAGAAACTTACAGTTGTTCTTACGGAAAAATGTCTCCGTACTCAATACGATTATCAAATGATTAGGTAATTTCTACTGAACTTTGGTCTCCATGTCGTATTGAACGCAAAAATGAAGAATCTCCTGAGAATTATCCTTATCCATCTGCATGTTTCTGTAATCACTCAACGTTTTCATTAAATTCGAAAGTGATCTGTCAAATTCCAGCAAATGAAAAACTCAAATAAAACCTGCTTGTGTGAAAATGAGTGAAATAAACACATTTGTCTGTGTTTGGATCAAGGATCGTTCAATTGAGAATAAAAAATATCAAATTTACGTATTGAAAAAAAAGGGAGGATGAGGGACTCACTGAGATTACACATCGACCGTCTGCCCAATAAGGAATTTGGACACTTTCTACTGGCGGAACAGGTGTGCGCTTTTACGCATACCGGTATTACACACGATGAAAGGGTGTTTTTTTTTTACCGGGAGTGTGACAGAATATAAAGTGAAGATAAAAATGTACATAGGTGATCGGATGCCGGTTTTCTTCCGTGGTGTAGAAAACTTGTCCCGTTAACCCAATTCAGAACATATGTTTGATTTTTGGCAGAGCAAATGAGTTATGAAAATTCAGAGAAGGAGAGGCATGAGTTGATTCGTTTATGTACCTTTCACCGATGAATACTAAACCATACAGTGACTATTTAGGAGATTATCGGAGATTACGAGAGCTACGGAAATGTCTGTCTAACATTTTCAAACAGTAAAAGAAATCTATTGTTACAACCAATATCGATTAATATTTAGAAACAAATTGAAATCCGTCGATTATAATTGGTCAATTCAAAAAGGAAATCATTTTTTTTAACAGATCAATTCAATAGATTTACCCCACATTAACAGCATAATTAACGAACGAACATAGGAAATGTCGAAATAGAGCTATTAAAATGTTTTCATTGGAAGTAAAAAATGATCTCATTCTTGATAAAAAAAAAAAAGATCGTATTTTTCATAATTTACGTATGAAAAGAAAGTAATATTCAAGTATTTACAATTCAATCTCAAAAACTTGTTCCACGATAATACTATGCATATAAAATAAGAGGAAGAACTTATCTCCAACAACACAATAACCGAGCAGTGTTCTGTAGGTGCAACCGAGTGTTTCATAGAGGACGACTTACGCAATTAGTTGTGATCACAAAGCAAAGAAAAGCCTGAAGAATGGATAGAAGATGCTAAGTGTTTTCACGGCCTCTGGCGAAGAGAAAATTATGTTCATTACTGATTAAACCCATCACGATTTTACGATTCATTACACTGTGAATATCATTAATCATAGAAATATCCATACAAAAAAACATCAACAAATAAATACATTCCATTTACCTCATTTTTAAGTAGTTTTCCCTGAACTTTTTCCTCAACAATATGACTGATTATCGATAATTAAAATGGACGTTTCACACTCGTTCCGAAATTACTTTTTTTTTTTTCATTGTTCACTTGATGCTCTTAGAAGCCATGGAAAAAATTGGTGCCTTGTTAGTAACTCAAACGATTAACACCGATTTTTTCAAGCGAATAACTAGAGCCTCGTGTATCCATTCATTTCTGAGATTCTGGAACGAGCGATATCTCTATAACTAATAACCCGAGAGCATCAAAATTATCTGGTAATTCTCAAAGAGTCAAGTTTTTCGAGAAAAACTTGACGACTTGGCCTGTTTTCCAGGAATCTTCATGGAATTATCTGATTAATTTTGAAGTCCGAATAGCATTGGTGAGTTCATTTGGACATTCAAAGTTTAACCAATAGAATCGCTTTAGGATATTAAATAAATTGTTAACTTGTCAAAATTTAAAAGTCACCCAATTCCAATTGAAAAATTGGTCAATTCACATAAAAAATTTTATGCATTTTTTACTCACTCATTTCTGGCTAGGAAAGTTTGAGGAAAATATTTGATTAATAAAATGCAGTATTTGAAACTGCCATTCCTTTCTGTCTATCGCATAGAATATTCAACGTGGAACGTGTAAAAAGAAAGGAAATATTTGATGAGATTCTAGTGAAGTTTCATGGGAAATTTTTTAGAAATTTCTGTAATAAAACTGTTTTACAACCTCAAACATTGCACTCTGATTGGTTGAAATGTCATTAAACAAAATCCTTGATTTCCCACAAATTTACAAATGTCCATAGATAATCGCCCATCATACTCACTGCTTCTATTAGTTTCTATCGAATTTGTTTGCACTTGAAGCGACTCCTACATTTCTCACGAAAGCCTTTTTCCGGGCTCTTTTATTTCTCCCCAAAACGGTTCCCTGAAAAATGAACTATTCTTCTCCCATTAAAAGCTATTCACCGAAAGCTCCACTACACGGGACTCAAATAGACTTATCTCGCTTCCATCTGAAATAAAAAAGTCCTCCATTGAACATCTCCATTGAACTCGCTGGCATGAATCATAACTAACAGTCCGTCGATCTCACCGTCATTGCGGTCACGCGATTTTAATGGACCACTGACCCACATGAGGCGAAAAAATCAAAAGAAAGAGGAACAAGTAAAGCGTGAAAAAAAGCAAAATTAAACATAAGACACAAGACAAAAACAAATTCAATAAAAAAAAATGAGCAAGAGGCAAAAGTAAGGTACACAAGCTGCACTGGAATTAATGATGAGGGAAGTGGAATGCGTTGAAGGCAGTGCAGAGTTTTATCCTGGCAAAAGTCAGTGAGGTGGATCCAAACATTGAAGTGAGCAGGATGGAGAATAAACTGAGAGAGCATTGGGCACCTGTTGCGTTGGAAGGTGTATATCCCAGCTTGATTTTACCGTTAGGACGTCGTAGCAGGCGACAGGTAGCACACACCATCATATCTTTATCCTTATCTGTGTCTGTACGTGATTATTGCTTTTGTATGTGGCTTCGGTGTGTCCTCGTAAAGTCAGTTCAATGCTCAAGCCTTTGCCTACTTTGGATATGCGGGCATCACAGGCACATGGCATACTTTATCAACAGTTCTACAATATATTTGCGTAACTTCCGGCCAGAGTTTTTTCAGCGTCTGGAGTCATCGTGTGAGTATGGTAACGGGGAGATTACTGCTTAGGTCGATTTTTCGTGCCTCTTTCGTTCCAGGTTGTTGTTTTTTTTTCTAAGTAATTGAGAGTTTCATTGATTTGAGGGCTCCAAGCTCATGATTAGACATTAGATCCTGGGGGAAAGGGGATTGTATGTGGAGGTAAATACTTGGTTACTAGTGGAGTATATAACTATAAATCGTGATCTCAATCCTCTGATTATCAGAAATTACCTCATTCGAAAGTCAATGAAACTTCTGGTAATAAATCAGTTTAGGAGCATTATGTGACTGATTAAATCAGGGAGAGCAGAGTGAAACGGGTTGTCTTTAGTTGGCAATAACAGAATAATGAGAGGGTGGAATTTTTCCATAGCTTGCTCATTTTGAACCTATTTTTGCATATTTTACATAGATCTCAGTATTTAATCAGGAAATATTGACGTTCAATCACGATCCGTTCTGCTCTTCCTCAATATTTTTGATGATTTTAGAAGCTGGTATACAAAATGTTGTATATGATAACGGGGGAGAATACTACCTCTGTCAATTTTTGTGCCTCTTGCGTTCTATTTTTTTTTATTGCCGACGGTTTCATTGATTGGAGCTCCCGGATGATGATAGAGCATTGAGTCCGGAGAGAAATTTTAGATCAATGTAAACAGTCCGTAACTATTAAGAAATTCGTGATCTTAATAGTTTGATTATGGAAATTACCGCATTCTAAAGTCCGGGAAACTTCCGATTACAACTCAATTGAGGGGCATTGCATGGCTGATTAAATAATTAAGGAAATGTTCTCCAAGGATAATAAAGCCACAGTTTTCTAAGCATTTCAGAAGAGTTTTCCCTCAAAATCGAAGACAAATTGGAAAAAGTTGTATCTGAGATTAATAAAATGAAGCCGCGCGCGTTTCGAGCTAACGATGTAACTTCACTCGAAAGAATAAAGGAGTAAATTTATTCTTATATAATAATAATAACGTCACTTCGTCACCAATATTTCGGAAGGCATGTCCTTGCAGTTTTTCAGACTTCTAGGGAAGGGAAATTGGGAAATGTTCATTTCGAATTGGTGAAAAAATTGGATAAAAAAATATACATGTTTGTAGAGAGTAAGTGTTATGAAATCGACATTTTTTTTTACTAAATAGTAGGAACTTTCTTCTCTTTGTGGTCTTAGAATGAACAAAAATGATCAATTGCGATTTGGAGTTTGATGGCAATATCAATATCCAATTTAATATTGTAATGGAAATTGAAGTAACTAAGAATTAGGGAGGCTTTTTAGTTGTTAAAGTGATCGGTTATTAAAACTGAAAAAAAGTGAAAATTGTATCGAATGATATTTTTGAGGCTCTCGAGTTAGTATGTGAGTTGGGTAATGGCAAGATTACTACTTCAGTTGCTTTTCATTCGTCCGTTGTTATAGATGAGAATATATCATACTCTATGAGAAATATTAGGTGTTGAAACTTGGAGAAAATTCTAGGCCGATATGACCCGTCGGCTAATAGCAAGAGTCGCCTGATCCCAATCGTTCGATAATGGAAATTACTCCATTCGAAAGTCACGGAAACTTCCGATTGTGTGTAATCCAATTTGCGGTTAAAGCACAGTCGCCTATTTGGTGGACATTGCGCACGGCTGATTAAAGACACGGAGATAATTTTTTTTACCGTAAAAATTACCGTACAGATTGGTAATTGGATCGTATTTGGAACATTGAGAAAAAAATTACATAACCGATCAGTAATTTTTATTAAGTAGTAAACAAATTTTTCCTGAGCGATGGAGTAATTTTGTCCGAACGGCTAGAACACAACTGGATTACCAAACGGTGGGATAATTCTTACCGAACTTTCTTCTCTAACGATGATATAATACAACTTCCTTCTGATTTTCGAAAACTATAATCACTTTTTTATGTTGTGTTATAGAGCAAAAAAGTTTCTGGTTTTCTGTAAAAATCATAGAATTTCCGAACTGTGTCGGACTAGATCCTTCTAGTAAAGAGGGAAGGTTTTTGTAAATTCTATCATTATCTTTAAAAACTTTTAGTTTTAGCGTTCATTGAACATTCAGAATATAATTTATTCTAAGCGATAAAAGTTGAAAACAAATTTGATTGCATTTTTCGTCTAAGCAATCTTATCAATCAAAGAGTCTACGATTTTATTTCCTTGAATGAATGACAACTATAATCAACTAAAATCATTTCCGATCAGACATTCCAATGGACTTAGCATAGCAAACTTCAATGGAGAATTATTCATGAAATGAAAAAGTTGATCCCCGTTAAGGTATTTATGCCACTTGAGCACTGATTTCTTACAACTTTTTACTTCGTGCTCAGACTCTGTGGTTCCCCTGTTTTACATAAAACTGTACTGTTAATCTTCTTGCCTTTCCAAGTCGTTTGGTGGATAACACCACTAAGGAATTAAGAGGTAGTGATAAAACTGAATGAATGAACTCGTCTTCACGATATGTTTTGAAAGAACTCCTCTAATAGACTGCAAATGGTAAATTTTCATAAAACTGACTGGGACTTGTAAAAGAAGTCTAATTCTAATTTTACTATACCTCACAGAGGAATAAATGCTCATTTCGTTCAAACTAATATGCATATAAAGAGAAGCATGGTTCCAGACTTACGATTTCATTACAAATTTGATTATCTTCGAAGTTCATAACAAAATGTGAAAGATACAAATCAGATGAAACTAAATTAGTTTAAATGTGAAGAACAAAAATCTCTTCAGGATTAATTTATTCAATTCATCCAAAACATTCAAACTTTATACTATTAAAATCCAAAGATTAACAATTTTAAGAGCCTTTTGTTGAAACAATAAGATGATAAACTCATCATTTTGCTGTTATTCAGTTGCAATAGTCTTTAAAATTAAGGCACATTGTCTCCTGTTTTGGGACAATCTTAGTTCTAAAATTCGGAATCTATTGGAATTTAGAAAATGTCAAATTAGACAAGTATTGATCATTTTTAAAAACTATACACTTTTGTAGAAAAATAAAATTTGGACGCAAAATGGACCTTAATTATGCAAAACGGCAAATATGCACAGATTATAGATGAAACGAGAACGGAGGGACCTAAAAAACTTATGCAACCCATTCACCGATTTATCTTCCACTTTAGGATGAGTTGTTCAGAGGCTGTATGTCTGAATGTAAATGAGATAGTTCAATTTTCATATAACAACCGTTTCTCCGATCGACTTAACTCTCTCTCTCTCTCTCTCTCTCTCTCTCTCTCTCTCTCTTCTGACTCTCGCGATATTTCCAAAAAACTGAACTGAAAGTTGCCGTCTCACCCTTTCACGATTGGAGTAATCTCTGAAATTATCGCAATCCTGTCATCCTTATTGAGCGACACCGGCGGATAAATGTCAGGGATCTGAGCACCCGGAAATTTCATTTTTAATCGTTACTTACGATTTTTATTGAATAACAAACCTCTCAACCTTTCGTAATCACTTTTCAATTTTGTTTATGAGAATAATCACCGGAAGGAATCTTCAAATTCAGGACTCATGACGACATATTTATGATTATCACCACTGGCAATTGGGAAATTTTATGGGTAATATACTAATGAGAGGGTGAACTTTTCAGATACTACAGAATTTTTTTAACCACACCGAGAGACATTTTTTAGTACAAATTACGGTATTTATTGGTAATTTTGTTGCGTTTTGGTTATTGACGACAAAATAACCGAACCGCTCAGTAATTTTAATCAAGTAATAAATAACTTTTCTGAGTAGTTAATTAATTAGTTTTCTCGAAAATCCGAATAAATTTGACCAGCCCGAAGAGTTATAAAAATTGAATAAATTGACAACATTGAGAGTGTAAATATTGCCTGATACAAACTATCACACTCTGAATAAATTAGTTTTGTAAAAATAGACCAAAAATTTTCTCAATAATGTGTGCAATAATTTTCTAGGAACGTCCAAACATCCCACGATTACAAAACAGCCAAGTGCTTTCTAGCGAATTTTTTCCTCGCATCCATAATTCAGTAATCAATATCTAAGACAGCTCTCCGCAGATTCGTCCAAGGGAAAAAAATGAATCAGCGAAATACTCAGTTTAAAAATAATTCGATCTGTTACTTCATCCCGACTGGATTTCTTGACACGGTTTTTTCCATCCCTCTGCATCTCCTTTTTTCATTGAAACTGACCGCAACCGAAAACCGATGGTTTCACCGGTTTAACAACTCGATACAACAGCAACTCAATTTTCTTGCCATTACAATTTATTCTTTTTTTCTTGCTTTGAAGAGTCGTGCTCGAGATGGCCGGTGATTGCTGCCGAAGAGGTGAAGAGAAAGAAGGAGGTGAATGAAAAAGCGAGGCGGAGCATTGAAAATCTCCCGAGTTCATTAGAAGCATTCGAGGGTCTCGATACTCGACAATTGGAGAGAAAGTTGATTAAATTATTGAACAGAAATTACGGATACTTATTAGCCATGAGAATCTTTAATTATTGAACTGAACGTCATGTAATGCAGTTGGTCTCATT
Organism: Psyttalia concolor; assembly: GCA_030522845.1. Lineage (NCBI taxonomy): Eukaryota > Metazoa > Arthropoda > Insecta > Hymenoptera > Braconidae > Psyttalia > Psyttalia concolor. The sequence continues at coordinate 10,749 of JAPYZM010000745.1, forward strand.
AAATTTCATCATTGGAGATATCACTGCGAAGAAGAATTATCATTTTTTCGATTAGATAACTATCTCAAAGGCGGGAGTTTCAAGTAAAAACTTCCGAAGACCTCTTTGGAAAGTCAAAGAATTTGCATTCTCCTATTAATTATTAGATATCCGTTAAAATTTAATGGATTGTTTTGAAGTGAATTTCAGAAAGTGCCATAAAATTCTATTTGTGGGAGAATTTTCAATGTCACTGTGATTTCAATGGAATTCTGAGGATTTGTGAAATGACACTTAAATTTCAATTAAATGACAATCCAAAATTCTTTTTTACGCATTTTTTGGAATTTAATTAATCTTTATGGAGTAATTAAACGAAAGTTCACCGTTTCGAGGTTTTTTTTTCCATCAAATTATGCATTGTCAACAATTAAATTTGTTTGAATCAATCGTATGCGCTAGTCATTTTAATTTTTCGACTTCACAAATTAGTAGACAATTTTCATGAACTTCTACGGATACAGCTACAACAATTTCGAGTAAAACATTTTCTCGGTTAATTTTGCGCATGAAAAACGGATAAAAAACTAAATATGAAAAGGGGCTAAAGGGACTAAATATGAAAACACGCGGTAATTAGTAATCAATAGTTCCCAATTAACTCATGGGACACCAATGAATCAGGCATTCCACCCCATACTAGTCCACGTTGCTCCCCTTCCACTTAATACAATTTGCCTGAATTTGGAGTTAATGGGACACAGCCGCAGTTGCAAGGTTCAATAACCACTGTTTATCCACAGGGTGTCGACGTCGTAGCATTGCGCAAAATGTCTCCCATATAGTTTTACCATGCACACATATATCTTCACTCCCTCTTTTTTTTCTTCAAACAGGTAGACATCGTAAATTCGTGTGTGAATCAACATGTTCAACTCCTCCGGCATCTCCGTGAGAAGGTTCCGCATTCTCGGCCCACAGCCTCAAGCAGTCCTATCTCCAAACAGAAACATCGCGACTACTATTCAATTCCATACCATCCAAAAGTATTCCCTGTTGTTTTCAACATGCCCTGGACCCCCGTACCAACAACAATAGAAAAACTATTGAAAGGCCGCGAGCGTGATTTTTTTTTAATTATCGAGGCCTTTTCACCAGTCACCGGAGAATCTTTTCCTTTGAGTACAACAATTTCAGAAGATCCGTATGGGAGAGGGAGAATGGTATTTACGGGAAACCTCGTGGCCTCCTTGCATCAGCGATATTCCCTGCATGAGTGCCCATTTTACATTATCCTTGATCAGTACTGGCGATCTACCCTCGGGGGTCTTCTTTATTTTGTTTTTTCCCTTGATTTTTTTTTGTGTCTGGAAATTGTGTCGACATGAATCCACATTTGTTGAGAGAGTTCAATGAGAAGAGAAGTAAATGCCAATTGATTGTGATTGTGTTCAATGAGATTTTAAATCCTCAGCGATTTTATTCAATTCCGAGGCATTCTTCTTTTATGCTCCGAAAGAGAAACCCTGCAACTGGAAATAACTATTTTACTGTGGAAAGTCATTACGAAAAATTGACCATTGACTAGTTCAATGAGATTGCAATAAAGTCCTGGATAGTAAATTTGGAACTCAACTGGTAAAAGAGATGACTCTAATGGCTCAATTTAAACTTGCCTGACTGCCTCTGTAAGCATCGGGTTTAGGGCGAAATACCCAAAAACACATTTAGGGCATATTTAAGGCCCATCAAAGTCATGGGATAATATTTTTTTAGATTGCGTCGTAAACTACCATTATTACGAAATAATTGTTGGAATTTTTGAGGAGAAAAATTTACAGACAAGTTGGCGTTTTTCAGAACCCAATTACGAATTTAATGCTGTGTATGATTTCAAAAGACCCTGTACTGAAAATACGAAATTCGTGAATTATTGAGAGAAAAAAAAACCTCTAAAATCTAAAACCAAAAGTTGACTAATTGTAAGTGAAAAAAATTAATTGATTGCGTTATTGAAGGATAAATATTCAATAGTGAAAAAAAGTTGGAAGAATTTGTCTTCAAATACTTGGTTACTATTTATTGTTCGAACAAATTACCATTAAAAGAATCTACTCACTTGAAATGTACTTACACACTTAAAAATAATTAAACTTTATGCACTTCGTGGAAACACTTTCCTTACATTGACTCTCCCTAAAGCTCAATTTGAATGGTTTTCTAAAACAGAAAGAGAGATCATCTTCAAGTTCGTATCGATCAATAGAAATTTAATAAACAATTGAAACAATTGATAATTCGAGCCTGTTGTTGTCGAGTTGTTGCTGCTCTCTACTTCATGTGATATGTGCATGTAGGAATAAAAAAATGCTACAAAAATAAAATACGGAAAAAAAAAGACTCGTAACAAACGAAACGTTCAAATAGTAATGAGAATAAATAAATTCTAATAAGACTAATCTAACAGGCTAATGAAAAACGATAAAAAACTTATTAAAAATACATCAACTATTCATTCTGATTGATTGAATTCCTCTTTTATTGACGAATAAACTTTCTATGCAATATGAAAGCTTAACCAAAGAAGACTGAAAAAATATAACATAAACTTTTTAATTCCCTTAATCCATCCGATCATAAATTCATTTTTACTACCACTAAAAAAAATTCTTATGTTTGACATTCACAGCCCAATTTCTCAATTGCGCAATCAATGGTTGATGATTTTTTTTTATTATATCGCTCTTCTTCTAACGGTTTATTCTTTTTTTTAATAACAATCATTGATTTGCAAGGTGTCTCGATGACGGCCTGGGGTGATGTCACGTATCTTCGAGCCTACGGGCAACTCACGTGAAAGTGTACAATTTTATTTATACACTTGACCCGAACGTGTAATATTCAATATATGTGTCGTGAATTTTATGTTTATGTGCGAATGTGGACGAGTATTGTCGGAGCTTGAATTCAATGTTTCGTAATGTATCCGAGGTTATGGGCCCTAATATATCCCTCGAAGGAAGGGGAGATCAAAGCTGTATCGATGCTAAGCCACAATAAGAGAATGGATGCCCCTTATTAAACCAAGCAATGAATTTTTATTTGGCTATTGATGAAATTTTATCACTTTCATTAATGAAATTGAGTAAGAATTCTTTTAATCAGTGGAGAATATTGCTCATTGGAATTTACATAAAAAAATGTTTTTCCAAACGTTGAATAAGCAATTCTTTTTTCGAAAATGAATGGCCCTTCAGCTAAAATACTAATTGTGTATAAATTATTCATGAGAATAGGTCGTAATCTTGAAGAATACCAGTTTTTAAATTCTTTTCAGAATCTTCATATGATTTTTTTTTTAATTTGAATTCACATTTTCTCCAAATAGTCCGGAGAAATATGCTACTTATACAAATCATTCGGTTTATCAAAATCTGATAAATGGATTAATTAATCATTACCTAATGAACTCTTGCACCGAAGCGGTATCATTGCTGGAAATAGAAAACTAAACATATGTGAATTCGATGAAAATCAAACTACAATAAAAATAATAGTTTACATGGAAAGACATGAGAATACAGTTAGAATGCATGCTGGTCAGCGGCATAAATGAATAATAGCACTATTCACTTGTAAAAGTAATATCAAGGCGAAGGTTGCCATTCCACGCGTTAGAATTCTAGTTAAAAGTACCCCTTTTCCATAAACATTGCACGAAATTGTATGATACTAGTAAAAGAAAACCCTGTTGTTTTCTGCACTGGTATAATAAAATAAGGCTTTTGCCTCCATGGAGTGAAAGTGAGCATTCTAACCTCACTTCGCTCGATTAGAAAAACGATTACTTTCATCCATTTTGGAAGAAAAATCGCGTTTAACCCTCGGGAGGAGAATCAGACAAGCATTCTCCACGTGTTCGGAACCCTCGAAATATTTCATACGACTTCAGGAAAAAACAATCATTTTTAATCCGTATTGAAAATTGCAGATGAAGACTGGGGGAATGCTCCGGAAGACCCCGAGTTTCTCCAGGAAACAACAAATGTCGCCTTACCACGTCTTCCCAGGAGCCCGGAGCGTTCGGTTGGCCTAACCCGAGCAGTCTCTCCAAACTCTCACACACGGGTACGACGGGCTCCGGAACACCGTCAGCGATCTCCAAGCCCTCAGTACCAACCAAAAGTTGATCCACTTGAGGTGACAAGTCCGCGGGAGCGATTTCAAGATGCCAAGGAAATGTTCAAGGCCATGGAAAGGGAGAATCTCTCGCGAGGGATAATTACAAGGCCAAGAGATCAAAACGATACCCATGGAACGCACAGGTGGGTCCAAAATCTATTATATATAATATGTGTTTTCAAATTATGTGACGGGTCTCAAATAGTAAAGTGGAGTCTGTCAAAATTTTATAAATAAATTGAGAGCGATTTAGGAAGAAAATAGGGAGGAATATTTATTAAACATTATTTGACTCCGAATGACTAGAAATGATGCAGGTGCACTATTTGCATACAAGCTCAATGGGAATTTCTGCATTTTTGAAAATAGTTCTAAAGTTTCTCTAAATGAAAAATGATCATTCTTTTCAATCGTTTCAGTCACTTGTTACGAAACAAATGTTTAAAAATGGTTAAATGAATTAATTAGCTGTCAAACTGCAATCAAAGCGCAGAAATGAATGAGAAACCTGTTATTACGTACAGAAACAGGCGCGCCATTATTGTTTATTAATGACTAGTAAATGGTAAATAACTGTGCATTATTAACACGAAGTATTTCTTTTATTACTAGGAGGGTGTGATAATTCAGTTGCTCATGTGTGGATAAATCAGTGTGAATAAATATTATGGTCAGTGGTTAAGAACTATATAAAAATCAGAGGAAGATTCTGCAATTGACCTAACGCATTTTTTTATAACTTCGCTGTTATCAATAAAAATAAGATTTCTTCAGGCAATTTCATCAGGTGTTTTCATTTCAGTAATTTGTATGAAAAAAAAAACATTTTTATTTACGGAGTTTGGAATAAGAAACAAACAACAACGAGATTAATCAATTCTACGTTGAGGTAAATTGCCAGAAACAATCTCAGACTCAAGGAAAAATCTTTAAATTAGTAGAGCGATTATTAAAAGAAATGCGTCGTTACGCAAAAAAAAAAGTTCACAATATTAAGGAGACAGCAATCTGAAAGGCCATCTTTATTGAGCTAGTAATTTTACTGCTTTTTTTTACTTTATACTAAAAAATGAAAAAAATATCGAGTTTCATTTTTTCGAAGGAGTTTTCGAGGGATCCTTATCAAACTTTTAGATTTACTTGAATTTCTGCGCATACTCGACAGCCAGATGACAGACAACGGAAACTAATGGCCTCATTAGTTTTTTTAGAATTAATAGCAGCTCATAAGATACCACTGACCGATAATTGAACCATTTTCTTGATTATTTGTATTGTTATTTTGCAATAAAAAAGGCATAAAAACATTCATTTATCTGAGCATCATGATATTCCCCTCTTACTGAAATGTTATTCTTTCCATCAATCGAAAAAAAAACAAAAAAACACGAATTGGGAAAGGAAATTCGTATATCAATAACTTCGCCCGATTTCCCACTTCTCATTAAATTATCCTTTCTAGAAATGGTTACTCATACAGCTTGTGACTTTGATAATTATGATGAGACTTTAATTTCCACGTTCGTCGATTACCTCGAGTGATCACCGGGGTAAAGAACTCCAGAAAACAAAACATGAAAAACCGTTGAGCAGCGAGAATAATAACAGTGACAGTGTCCATGCGCATGTCGACAGAATTATAAGTTAAATCGGGATTTTTCAAATTTTTTAGCATTAAAAATGAATAATTGCGGACTGCAGTCATTTACTCCGCGTGTGTTCTTGGATGCTCCAGGAAAACCTTGCACGAGGGTCAGGAATAATTCTGGAAATGATAATGAACCATAAACGGAATAAAAAATGACAGTAACAATTACTGAAAGAATTTCCATCAGAAAAAATTGATTGTAGATACTGATAACTGTCAAATTTTCGGAACTCCACGAGCCAGCTTGGTTGTTGGATTATGTTAGTCGTGAGTTATGCGGGGATAAATCACAACGAGATATTTTGTATTGGCGTGATTACGCATTTGTAAGAAACAGCATATTGATTGCTTTCATCAACTATGGTATGAAAATCGAAAGTTTTCCATTAGAAATGTAATTTGTACTCGAGAATTTTGGAAGATTTTTGACAGAAAAAAAACTAAACTTCGTCAGTTGATTTGATGTTTCACTGATATATAAATTAGATCTTCCTCGTTTAATTAATTATTTAATGGATTTGGATGCCATTGAAGTTTAATCAGCGATTGTTTTTTAAATTTCCATGAATATTGGATGAGACAAGAATCACTATTTTTTTAAGAAGAAATGACGAAAGAAAAATGACAAAATTAATTTTGTATCCATTCCTAAGACAAAAATAATTTATTTATAAGGAGAATTCCAATTGAGTTTAGTTGGATCAATTTATTCAAAAATGCTTGCAGTCTCAAATCCAAAATATTCTAAAGCCAAAATTATTACAATTAGCTTGAATGATTTTCTTTATGTGCTCCAATCCCTCCCCCCCCCTTATTTCAAATAACAATACATTTTTGTGTCGAATGCTTTCTTTTTTAGCAAGATATTTTCTTGTAAATTTTTGGACTACTAATTTAATCCGATATATAAGGACACATTTCTTTAAAAAAAAATATTTTTCCTCCGAGTGTAATATAATAATATATTATTAATATAATCATCATTTCAGAATCGACTAGTATTTCATATTTTTAGCTTACTTATGTTCCCAAGAAACTCAGTTATCGTTACAATATTGAAACTATTCATATATAATTTAAAAAAAATGTATGCAGGACATTTCACGGCAAGAATTGTCAATGACAAATCCATCAATTACCGAAATAATCCATTCAATATGCGTTATCATCTACGCATAACTCTACATCTATATTACCATCCTTCATCCATACCATTTCATTCAAAAACATGCAGTACACATGTTATTGCCATAGACGTCATGGCAATGATTTTCATCGGTAAAGTGCACATACTCTTGATCGAATTTTAGAAATGCTCCGCCAAACCGGTGATAAATCATTCCGGCCATTAAAATCCACATTGGGACCTGTCTACGATGGAAATCTGCGGTAGCTAGATCAGAAAGTTGTATCTTGAGTCCGAGGTAGAAAGGGAGTCTGGTGCGAGTGAAATTATTGCCTTTGGGCGCTGACTTATTTATCGTGTCTTGTCTCTACCAATAAAATTTTGTGATTCCAAATCCATAAATTTACCTAACTCGATGGTCAATGCTTAATGTAAACAGGATGAATGAAATAACTGAGATTTTATTGATTGATTGGAGTATTTAATCCATTGCAAATACACTGTATTTCATCATTTCTCCGTAATCATTTTACATTTTTAAATAATTGTTTTAACACTCAGAGTGGATCAATCGAGGTTGCTTCACGAGGACCGCACGAGTCGTCATATCTCCTCCAATAATTCGTCATCAACTCCAATACATCACGACCACATGATTCGAAGGAGTCATCCTGAGTTGGAACGTGAAAAGGAACGTGAGAGGAGTGATTATCGAAATAGGCCGAGGGTCAGAGGACAACATTACTCAACGGATCGTCCGGCTGAGCCTGAGGTCACGTCTAGACCCAGACCTAGGAGTTTCTACGATAATTCATCGAGCGGAAGAGAGCCGAGAGAGCAGAGACATATGATTGATCACAGAGAGGTGGGTAATGAAATTAATAATGTTTAAATAATGATGAACAAAAAAATGTAAATGGTTTCATGAATGATTTTTCTCTCAGAATATCAATCAATAGAATCATCACTTTCGACATTTTTTCGACAACTATGCGGTTTTCGATTGATAATTTTCTATTTTGCCAACCTGTTGGCTGAAATTCTGTGACTAAAAATAACCCCCCAAATACCAACACAGCTTCAAGGTATCTGAGAATTTTCTTCAAGTTTCCCTGTATGGTGAAATAATTAATTATTTGGAAGCTCTTGTGATGTTACAAGTGACAATCTCACTGTTTCAATCTCCGAAAAGCTGTGGGAATTGGGCGAATGCATTATGAAGTACAAATAACTTCAAGATTGGGATTTGAACAGAATTTCTGCCTTTCGGAGTAAAAATGTTTCCTTTACCGGAAAGGAAATAGCAATACAAAATCAAAATTCTTCTTCCATATGGGGAATTTTTCTCTATGAAAAAACTGTTTTCATAGTTGTTATAATAAAATCAGCGATAATCGTTATAATCTACTCAATTTCCTTGGCATGTTAGTTGGGAAATAGCTTGAAGTTTAAGAGAGCTAATTAAATCCTTATAAGAACCGTTTTCATATCCGTTCCGAAGAAAGATTTCTCGAACAGTCCGTTATATCCAAAGATAATCATTAAAAGCTTAAATCATCGATTATCTATCCCTTCATCCAGCGATATAACATATCAATGAGACTAATTTTCTACTTTTAATTTTAGACTCGAGAGGCTCGAGATCGACACTCTCGTGACCTGCGAGAGAAGCAGAGGGTCCGTCCAGTCTACCAAGACATGCCAAGACACGAGAAATTCTTGGAGCGAGAGACACGCCAGAGTATGGAGATCCTCCCGACTCCGGGACGTTATCGCCACAGTTATGCCGAGCCACCGAGACTGGGTCTTGCTGCACTCGATCCTTATTGAAAGCCAATTAAAATACGTGAAAAGAAAAATAAAATTCTCGAGAAGAAAATGATAAAAACTGTCATTAAATGGAATAAAATCGTGCAAAATGGAGAAACAAAATGAATAGAAGTCGAATAATCTGAGGTGAAAAAAATAAAAAGGAGATGCGAAGTATCTTATGCTCACGCTGATTAATGGATTAATGAAGTATTTAATTAACCGGTGTATCGTTCAAACATTGATATATGATTATTATTATCAACCTGTGCGTCTTTTCTGGCATCTCTCTCCTGGCATGTCCTCTCATTCTTCGCTCTCCTTATCGCTGTGAACTTTTCTAATCATTTTGTTCTTTATTATTTTATTTACTTTTCTGAGCGAATTTTTACTGTTCATTTTTGCGGCCAGACTAATTGAAAATGAAGTGAATTGTGAAGTGGTATTCCAACCTTGAAACGATCTGTCTTCGGTTGAACGTTGTTGAGTCATGTTGTAAATTATGAGTTTATTTTTTATTTAGATTTGTTTCATTTTGTTAAACACTATGTTTAATGCCTCTATATTGTATTCCTTCGTTTGAGGTGAGTGGAAGAGTGATGAATTTAGTTGATGGAGATAATAAGAAGTATTTCATATTCTGGGATCGAGTTTTCTCGAGGATTAGAGTAAGAATTTTATGAAATCGTCGAGCTTGCGCTTTTTTCGGTTAATTTTTGTATTGAAAGACTGTATTCATTGGATTTTCATAGTTTTTCCTATAGAGTTTATCAATCTTGAGGAGCTAAATAGGTCAAAATTGCTCAAAATCGTCTTGACGGCGATGGCAATCGGAAAAATTCCATAATAGTATTTATTTGATGAAAAGCTCGAAATGAGAGGAATTTAGAAACAAATTTTGATGGAATTTTATTTATTGCAAAATTCTGCATGTATTCGGTACATTCTTTCATAGAAAATTTCCATTAGAAACTGTTTTATGGAACAACAAATAGAGTTTGATCATTCTTACCACTTTTTATTGAGACATTGTGTATAATAATTTTCCAATGTAAATTTTACAATTTCCTTACATCTTTTTGTTTGCATTAATACATAAAAAATCTCGCAAACTTGAGCGAAGGAATTTCTATAAACACTATCGCTATGAAATATTAAGATCTTCCATGAATATCTGAATTGAAGAACCGTACGCAAAAGAACTGCCCATTTTTTCGGTAGAATTGACGAAACAGTAAAAAAAAATTGTATAAAACTCTAATATTTTTTTTTGCAAATTTACAAAGTTTACAACTTAGAGAAAACTACTACAACATTTTTTGTCAGTCATGTAGTAATTTGGACCTCATTATCAGTCCACATTTGTTCGTAATTAAGTCATTTTAGTTTGATGAACTTGAAAAATAATTCAATCGTCTTCGCTATCTTTATAAATATTTGCAAATATTCTTTACAGTATCAAATAATTGTTATGTAAAAATAATTTAACATTGTTCTTTCTATTTCATGTTCATTTGATCCACAGTCCATGAATTAACGTTCATTCCATGTGTATTGTAATAAATATGAGTAACTCTATTTTCTAACCGTTGTTATTCGAATTGAGCGTGAGTGCTTGGTTCGTGCTGAAAAAAAATGATATTCTTCAGTTTTATATCTACAATTTATTAATTTGTATTTTGAAACAATATTACATTGTAATATTCAATTGTTACGTGAGTGGAGCCGCACTAACGATAATAATAATAGGCCTTCTTACTAAAATTGAGGAAGAATAATGTGTTTATGTTTTTATTCCACAACACCTGAATATTCACTAATTCGCGGGCTCGTCTAATTTTCCACATTGAGTGAATGGCAAAAGGGAAAAAATGGAGTAGAATTCTAAATGGAGGTTTTCTGAATATCAACGACAACCAGATTTCGCAATTGGGAATCCCAGCATAAAATTGTCATTTCTCACCTTCACGTTTTTGAGATAATGATCAAGGTAGTTTTATCCAGTTCATTTTAATGAGGATTTTTTATGTCAAAGGCAGGCAATTTGTTATTCATTATGAAGATCATTTTCAAACTGAACAAATTTTTGTTTTTTTTTAATTTAATGAGTGCAAATCCAGCTGTCACTCATTTTTCATTAATGGGATTCTCGTCCATCGTCATACAATATTGCCTACTTAGTCTGTAGTTTTCTTGTACTTCTCTTCTTTATATTTGACTGTAGATTCTTTTTTGATTCGAGATTTATCGCCATGTACAGTAAACTTCGAATGTCTATTGAATTAAGTAGAAGAAATTTGTACACTTTACAATGATCGGATTGTAATCGGATAAAAATCGAATTTTATAAAACAACAAGAATATTACGTCTTATGCGCGAAAAGCATTTATAAAAAGAACCTTTCCCTCTATTTATTATGACGACATATTTAATTATCGAGATAATTTCTAGATTGCGGTGACAGAATGTAATAACTAAAATCTACCGCTAATTATGCAATTATTTCATACAGAAAGATTATGACCCAAGATGTCAAGAGGCATTCTATCGGGTGGCGAATTCTCCACTAAAAGTTTTCTTTGATGGCTCTTAAAAATGGCTCTTAAAAACCAGTTATTCTCGAGGTAATTTAAAAATTGAAAAATTTAGTGAAGTGTATAAATATATTTTTGCACTGAAACACTAAAAATATTCCGAATTTTTCGAACAAGCTTCTTTATTCACACAGATGAATATCCAGATTCCGAAACAAAATATTGTCCGGTAGTCAAATTAATTGCTACCACAATATTATGCTCACGATATATTTTACAAAGTTAATTGCTTGCGATTTTGTCGGTTGACAAACTTTGAGAATGACAAAAAATCAGGCTTTCCGACTCAATGGTTGAATTTTTTTCTCTATAATTTTGACACTACAACTAAGTCGTATTGACCTCTATATCTATAAATCAATTAATAGTTAAAAAATAGAAATCAGATAAAAAACCACAGAAACCATCTCAAAATATTATATTATGAATTATAAAATTCTTAAGAATCCTTCATACTATTTCATTTCTGCTGAAGATATGTCAATTATATGAATTAATTAATTTAAAACGAAAAAAACGCTTATTTCAACCAGTAAGTGTTTGGAAAATCTTTTTGCGCTTTTTAGTGGATATTTTGGAGCGCATTCAAGCCGTTAGCTCTCTCTGCTTTGAAGAAAAACCGACAAGTTTAACTGTCCAAGATCCCACAAATATAACAAGTACTTGAACATCTTGAGATGTCCCAGTTCGTTATAAAAATTTCTTTCAAAATAAACCTTAAGTATTCTCAGCGATTTCTCAACAGCTGTTTCCTCATACAAACAACGGAATAAATTGGAATAAATATTTAAAACATATATCTCACCCCAAAATTGCAGAGAACCCGTATACTCATGATTTCTCATTCACTTTCTTCTCATTATGTTCCCAGTCCTCAAGCCAAGGTTGAAACGAATTTTTACACTCCACCACCGAAAACCCCTATTCTGCATGCAAAACGCGAACGAAAGTGAGTTGCCTTTCTACACTCGGGGAATTTTGTGCAGTCATGCTTAAAACTTGAATCTCACTTATCGAAACTGCAGATCGACGAATTAAAAATGAATTAAAGAAAAAACGGAGGCGCCTGACCCACATTGTTAACAATCTGCAAAGATTTGCTGAAGATACCGGAGATTGAAGAGATTGGTTTATCTCTCTCGATAGATCAAAATGATCTTTCCATTTTATCAAAGAGTCCATGACGTATTGTGGTGCAATATGAGAAATAATAAATACAAATACAAATACAAATTGGTAATTGGCACGGGAGATGAGTCCATTAGCTTCTGCTCGGCTTTCATTTCCTCACTTCGTGTGTGTGTTCACGAGGTGAAAATCGAAGCAACATCGGTATAAGGGGAATGATCTCGCTACTTTCCACAAAGGCGTTGCCTTCATCTTTGCATTTTTTTATATCATTAATTTTTTGTAATATTGACTAAATAAATACCTTGCCTCATGCCTTCAGACATTATAATTAATGATTACTATGAATTTTTTAGCAGGATTCTATGCAATATTTAAATTGATTAATATTTCCAAGTAGAAGTATTTATTTCAATTATCATTTGATTCATTCTCAGTGATAATTTTTTTTTTTAAGACCATTCCAATGAATTTATACGGGTGAAGGTGATGAGAGTCTTCCTTACAGAATTATGAGTGATTAACGGATTTGTCGAGGGAAATCCGACATTATAAAGCGGGATTGATTCTTAAGCGACTACAACAAAGTATAATTATGAAACCATCTTGGTGATTGGTTATCTTAGGTGAAAGACTTGATAAATTTTTTAATGAGTATTTTTCAGCGCCTCAATGACGATGTTTTTCCGAACCTGAACATTAATTAAAGACATCATTTCTCAACTCTAATTTTAAACAATTACAGGTGAGTATTTGGGGTCTACTACTATTTACCGGATTAGGCGATGATTTTCTAAGTGTTAATTCAAGAGTCCTAAGAGACCTAATATTCGTTTTCTGCTCTTTTGAGAGACCCTAGCATTCTATTTCACCGAAATAGTCCTCAATAAAAAATAACTCAACGTTGCTTCAGTTTTCACAGAAAAAAATTGGTGCTATTCTAACTGTTTACCAAATTGTCCTTCGAATCTCTTTCGACTTTCAATAATCATCGTATATTTTCCACAAGAATCTCTATGTTCTGGAGAACCATTAGTTGTTATTAAATATTTGAAGAGATTTCTATCTACCTGTAGTCTAAGAAGTTTGTTCTGACCTCGTAGCGGCCAGAGTGCGATGATGATTTTTGAAATCTCTATAACTGCAATTTCATCCAAGTAGTTTCTTCCCTGCAAAAAAAAACTTTTATTAATGAAAATTTGAAGAATATAAACGAGTTATTTAACGCAAATGTTTAATTATTATTTGTTAAGAAATATTTATCCTAATTCACCATCCTAACAATAATTCCATTTGCAAATAAATAGATTTTGATTTGGGTCAGCGTAATATTTATTTGTGTTTGAATAAATATTCATATCATATAAATAGAAATGCAAATAACGATCGCTTTTATATTTGAAATGAAAATTGATGATGAGCTATTCAAATAAATCATTTCTCCAAAGGGAAGCCAAGCACAGTACGCCTTAAATTTTCATCTGGAAAACTGTTATTTCTTGAAGGACTATTCAATTGCTCATGATTTTATAATTAACTTGATGCATGTAAATTGCCAGTAATTGAATTATATTGATTGGGTTTGCCGTGATGAGCAAAATCTAAATAAAAATTCCCAATTATGACTATAATTTATTAAAACATTTGTGAGTAGTTAATTTGAGTAATTATAAAGAGTGACCTCTGATAGTTTGTCCTAGAAACATTGAATTATTCAATTCAATTGAATTCATTAATCTGTAATGATTTTAAATGCTCGCGCTAATGAGTAATATTAACATAAATTATCCTACCAACTATCTCCTCAGGAATTTAATCGGTTGTATGACAAATCTCTGGATCTTTTGGGATGGGATAATTGTTTTCTTTATGAACTTAAAGACAATGTGTGCTAAAATTGCTTCATTATTCATTTAACAAATTACTATGGTAATGAATGATACTGACACCAATTTTTGAAAGAACTTTTTCATCACGCTGTGTCGGATAAGTACTTTTTCGACACATTGAGATGAAAAAACAGGTTCGTAACTCGTGAAAAAAGTTGTTTTTGACTTGTGGGATTATGTCACTCGCCTTCGGCTCTTGATATAAACCCCCCACTCGACAAAAACCATTTTTTTTTCACTTGCTACGAAATATATTATTTTTTTGAAATTCAATCATTATATCACTAAACAAATATTGATATTTTCAATCGATTAGTTTATTCCCGAGTTATCAACAGTCTAAAAAAGACCACAATATTCTTATTCCTTTCCCCTCACCTATTTTATTAGAATTGGCTTTTATCACGCCCTAATGATTACATTTAACGAATGCCCGAGAAACTGACTGACTATGTTCAACGGAGCAATACTTTTGCGGAAAAAGAGTTTTCGTTGATGAAAGTTTTCCCGACATTCCGTTTAAAAACCACTTATTCATTAAATAATCGTTTAATTGCCAGATATTTTGTAATTACCTTATTTATGTATCTGAGAAGTACTTCGTTAGTCTATCATTTAATTCATTAATTAATTCGTAACTGCTAGAAAATGGAATTATACAATTACACAAAAATTACGTGAATGTTGAAGTGGCATTATTTCTGTATTCTGTATTCCATAGTTCGTATACCTTTTCTAATGCTTTTGAACGTAAATTTCTAATCATTCACGAACAATACGTCAAAATTTTGAAAATAGATGAGTTTCGTTTTTTTTCGTGCCATCTAAAGTCAATAAAAATACTCTCAGGGGATTCTGACCCCCTATGAAATTGAGACATTTTTGAAAAACTTGAACAGGAAAGTACTCTTGCATATTGACTCCTTCTTATCATCCTGTGGGTTAAATATATAAACA
>JAPYZM010000746.1:0-25662 GCA_030522845.1 Psyttalia concolor
GGATGACCGGAAAGAGGATTAAAATCTCTAACTCACGTCATCCACCATTGTTCCTATTATTTTAATATTAATTCATAATCGACGTATTGGTCGATCCCATTACGTCACAACTGCCAGCAACAATTGAGAACACTGACCACGTGAATGACAGATGGTAAGTATCGCAATTTTGCATTAAGTTTTTTGTCGCGCTTGGTATTTATTCCAGCATAAGAGGAAGCTTAAAAATTGCAGAAAATTGTTCAAAATTGTATCAAAGAGGTTCTTTGAAGTTAGTGACCTATATGTGGAGGATTGGAAGATTTCGCATTTCAGCCTCCCTAACCCCATATTGACGTCGATTGGACGCAATTAGCGGTGACGATTACCCATTTTTTACTTTACCCTCTACTCACTTATTTCTCAATATTTGAAAGTCTTCTGCTGTTTGAAAGTATTCCTAATTTTCTCTAGTTTTTTCTCAAATATATATTTGTAATTCTCGAGGACCTCCTTATTACAAAAAATGAGTTTCCAAATAGACGACTTTGTAGATAACAAATTAAAAACAAGAACAACCTAGAGTAACTTTTCAGGTGGGGTACACCCGAGCTTTAACTATGTTTTCCAATATTCCGAAAAAAAATTATCATTAAAACTTCAACGACAGCCACCTCTACCAGTCATCAAGTCATGAATAACGGAAAGGATCGACTACTAAAAAAATGATACCGTAAACTTGGAACTCAAGGTCTGGGTCGCAGTCGCACGACACCCAACCCAACCGACGAGTCGACATTTCGATCGGCGAAGAAGGCGTGACGGGGACCATAGCTCGTACACCTGGACATGACATACCCTCCAGCCAATTATCCCAATCAGCAGTATTCCCCACGGAAAGAAAAATACAAACCGCATCGATCATGTCAACGAACAACTGACGTAATCCACCGATAACACGACAATAACGTTATCAATTGCTAGCCGTCCTTGTCATCCATTTTTCTCACGACGATAATAAACTAAGCTCATAGCAATAAATAAACTGCGAAAACTCAAAATTAAGTTATGGATCATATATATAAGTTAATAGTTAATCAGTCTCGAATTCTTCCCCCACATGCTCCCACCAAAGTTGGGAATTTCGAGTCGTGCCTGGTAGCAAACACAAAGATGACCGCATGGAAATGAAATTCGTGCGGCGAGCCTTGGCTGGAAGAATATCGATGACTAATACACGTCACGCATCGATCTAACCTGGTTTCGAAGTTGTTCTCTTCAGCAAGAGCCTCGTCTGACTCATTTAATGTTTTTTTTCTTTCCAAAGTAACAACGAGAAAATAATCAAGAGAAACTGGATCTTACGGTTCAGCGATTACTGGTGCTATCTTGAGGACTGTCGAGAGAAATGCCTGATCCTGACACACAAGTACCGGCTTCTGTGCTGAACTGTTGACATTGAGAATTCTGAAGAGGATGCAGAGGATGACGGCTATCAGGGCGAGCAATGCTGTCGACATTTTTATTCACTTATGAATTTTTAGTCGGTCTTTGAGATTTCTGGAAAATTCTGGTATCTTCGAATTAACTATTTTACCACCCAACTCTTTCCACTGATTTACACTTTTGATAGTTTAATTAATTAGATTGAAGCACTAGTTGTTGTCACTGTTGTTGGGCGTTATCACGACAATTCGATCTCTCCGTTCTCCATTTCCACATGAAGCTCGATTTTTTGTTGAGAAAATTGACGGGTTTGGCTGACTTGGTTCACCAGTCGTTTCAGGAATGATCGAGGAGTATTGTTTCACATTCTGACACTTTTCGATTCTTCTGTTTATGATTTTGGTTATGTAGAAGGGGTCTGGGGAGATGTTGAGGCTGGTGATGAGATTAGGTTAATCACAGCGAACTCATGGCAGGAAAATGTACGTCTGTCATTCACATGTCGGTTCTCGGTAATGCGCCGCCCCGAGACCAAGCCAGCACAGCTGGGAATGGAGCGGGGGATGCGCAAAACGCCGGCGCATACCCTGCGAGCGGGTTTTCGATCGTTCAAGATTTGGATTGATGTGATGAGTAATCAGTAATTTGGTGAGAAGAATCAGGCTGTTGACCTCTTATTGATGTTTTTTTTTCGTCAGTTGGCATACAGAGACAAAAAAGTTTTCACTGTCGGGGATGAGCCGCTAATCTCAGATGTTTATCCAAATTTGTTAGCATAATGGAGTCTGGGATTAATTACTGAAAATTAGGGAGTAGTTTCTGAAGATTGACGACTTGACCCTCAAAATTGGAAGTTTTCTATCGGATTTAAAATGTCTTTTATTGTTTTAGAGATTTTTCCAGTGGGAACTAGAAACGAGGTATTAAGTGAAGCTGAATTTGTATCCAAAATGATTAATTTGGCCATTGAATAATCACTGACTGAACTAATATCAGAAGAAAATCAAAAACATCCCATCCAGAGAATGGCAAGATTGAGATGAGATGTTTTTCATTTTCTTCTGATATTAGTTCAGCCGGTGATTATTCAATGGCAAAATTAATCGTTTGGAATACACATTCAGCTTCATGGTATTAAAACTTCACGATTTTTTAATCATTAATAAATATGCAAACACTGGTTCACCAGAAATTAGGGAGTAGTAGTGCCTGCAAGTTGGGACATTTCGATATCTAATTCTAGTTTTTAAAAATATTGTCTGATAATTTATTTTCGCTTACACGCAAAAAATATTCAGCGAATTAACGTACCACAGAATTGGAAGAATTGTAAAATTTTCATGGATCGTAAATCATTCAAATCATGAACAACATTAGAAAGAAATGATGAATTGTACAGGTGGAGCGCATAAGAATAGGACAACGTAATGAGGACGTTTTCTCGTACCACTTGGATAGCGAATTTTCTAGACGGGAATGAACATAAATAAATCCCAACGTTTGAGGGTCGAGCTTATTTCGCTTTCGTTAGGGTTTTATGTCTTCCACTCCACCTATAAATAATGAATCCCATAAAACGCCTTTCGAACATGAAAAGCTCGTATGCTTGCTTTCTCACGTTTCCATTCGCATAAATCTCCGGTCCGCAATTCACTTTCGACGTTATTTTGAATTCAAACACTCGGATTTAATCCCAGAAAATCATATGAATTTCCGTAAACCGAAGAAAATCTCGCAATTTTTAAAAAAACTTATCAGAAATTAGTAAGGAAAGGGTGGCACAAAAACTGAATATTAAGTTTTATTGTAAACTTAAGGTCAACGAAAAAAATAGCACTCATTTTTTTTCATCCAGAAATTGCTGATGAAAAACTCTAATTTCAACTTTTTTTAAAAAGCATTTCTAACTATGAACCAATTTTTTTTCTTTCGTCCTAGGATAAATTTTAGATATTTTATCCAGGAGACTGATCGATGGTAATTCAAATTTCACATGTTTAGAAATGAAATGCCGATTTAGTGAACGATCTTTTCCGTTGTCTGTATATTGTTATCAAATGTAAATATTTTTATTGTGAAATCATAACTAGAACTCCTATTTGTTTGGTCAATAATTTGCTCCCAATTTTTTTTTGCACTGTACACTCTGGAAGAAATGGAATCTTTTTTCCCATCATAAAAGACGGTTCGCGTTCCATTTTTACAGCTCAGAACATCGATCCATAACACGCATTCTCTTCTCCCTGGAATTTATTGATAAAACAATACCATAGTTGCCTCCATAATATTCTGTTCTACTTATGTACTGCTAGCTTATGTACTGTACTTGCTAGAGGGTAATAAAAAAAGAAAACATAAAAGTACCAAAACGTGAGTAACGATGATAATATTAATGAGTGGTGTCTTTTTGCGAGTGATTGCATAATTGGAATATCAATTCCAGTTCTAGGCGAGTGGGATGGGTGGCAAGGGTAAAAAGAAAAATGGAAATGGCAAGGGAAAAGGAGGAAATGGAAAGACATCGAAGGCGACCAAAAGAAGTGGAGGAAAAAGTCGATTTGCCATGGATATTTTTAACGAGGAAGTTATGGAAAATGCTTACTACACCTGTCACAATATTATGGATGTGTTGAAGTGTCGAGGATTTCCTTGGCCCGACGCGCAAAAAAAGAAAAAAAAGAAACGATAACGATAAGAAGATAACTCCAGAACAAATGGGTTTTTATTATTTGCCGAATATCTCGAGAACTAGTGGGTTAAGCGTACAATATCAAAGAATGTTGTTTGTATAGAACTACTTTTTCATGAACTACAAAATTTAATGGACAAAAAACTAATTTTACCAGTAATTTATGCAACTCTAAAATTGATTCAGAACTAGTTTAGTTATGGAATTATTGAGTTAAAAGAAAAATGTTGGACGTATTTTCCGTTAGTCCACAATATTTTCCACTGAATGAAATCTGGAAATAATCTCAGAAATATTCATAAATCGATCTGCGCATTTTTCTGATGTCCACGGCAAACCTTTGAGTTTGAAAAATTGCTTTCTTCTGGAATGGCATAAGCAAGAAATTACTTTTGATCATAACACTCTGAACATCGTATATTAATTTTATTTTCAAGTATGAAAATACAAATATGAACGTTTTTTTCATGACTTTTGACTTTTCTTGATTTTTTTTACACCTATTGCATTAAGTTCGACTTATTCCAAAGAATGAACCGGCTTGTTTTATTTTTTTCATCTTTCTTCAGATGTTTACGTGAAAATAGTAATATTTCATCGATTCTTCATCGATTTTCTAATGTTTACTGGAATCCGGTCGAATTAAGCTAAATCATTTTTCACATATTTGTAAACCAGTCACAAATTTAATGAAAACAATAAGATTATTCACACTATAAAACTAATATATTATTATCTCCAATGAAACATTGCTCTCCTCATAAAAAGAACTTGTACTCTCTTCTTCGAATAATTGAGCAATTACAACTTACGGATTTTTAATTAAAAATATGGCATTTCCCTTGACTTTTAACATAATTGCGATGTCGAATTTTTAATGAAAAATGTATGAGCCAAGAATAATCCGAAGAAGTTTCCTCCTAGAATGGAATGAATGATTAAACATTATCTGTTGGTCAATTAAGTATGAACGATCTGTTATGATTTTGGACTTTTGCTTCTTTCACTCTTCCAGGATTAATTTTTAAGGTCGAGTTAAAAACGCCACTTCAGAATCTTTTGATTAGAGTTTGAAAAACCGTCTTGGAAATAAAAACAACCTCTTTAATTTGTCACATCTAACTTTCAAAAAAAAACATTGAGTGTAAGTTTCCAACAAGTCAATGCTATTCTGTTTCTGCTAATTTTCAAATTTGTATCGAGTCCCCCATAATGACCGGTATCGAGTCAATACAGTTTTAACCATTTTCCAACGCATTTTTACAACTTTGCATAGATAACGTCTTATGTTAATCAAAATAACCTTCAATTTTCTATTTCTAGTATAACTAGCGATTGAGAATTGAGGAACTAATACTTTGGAACTATTGAATAAATTACGCCGTCTGATCGATCTTTCGTCTTTTTCTTCCCGTCTGTTTCTGGCAATACTTCTCAAGTGTCCAGGCAGTATGTGGGACAACAGCAGGGCCATTGAATACACAGAGTACAGAGACACTCTCGTTGTAAGTAAGATTGGGCAGCAGCTTTGGCGTTAATAGGAAGTACTGGGAGCTGTTTCCTCGCGCTGTGATCTCCATTATGTGCTCGAAAACTTTCCTGTCATTGGCGGCGTCCATTCCCTGATTAATCTCATCAACACATCTGAGAGCAGCAATTATTGAAACCAAACAATTATTAAAAATGAAGCAATCAACTCACAAACTCTTAAAATATTGTACTTTATCGGATCAAGTTCAATGAATTGTTATTTTTTTCAGATGGCCGTCTTGGACTGTAAGTGGCTTTTCGGCAATTTCTCGAGAACTATAGGAGATAGCCTAGACCATTCAATTCCTGAAAAAAATTTAATTCCCCTAGAATTCGGGAAGCTCGTCGGAAACACGAGGCGTTTAGGAGACTAAAAATATAACCTAACAGGCATAATTCGCGAAACCTATGGCGAAACATGGCATAAAAAACTATATTTCATCTCCTCACCTGAAAGGCACCTGAGACATTTCCTGCAGAGCAATCATATACATGGCAGTGGTCAGAGAAGTCTCGCCGCCACTCTGCCTGCTCTTCGTGAATTCTTGCAGTGGTTCCTCAGCCCTGAATTTCACCATGATCTTCAAGGCATATTCATCAAAATCATTAGGATTACCGGCATATACGAGATTGACCTCTCCAGCACATCCCAATTTGGCCAGATACCCTGAGAAGTTGGACGATATTTTCTGTACGAGTGCCTCCAAGGGAGGCAGCCACAATGCCTTGACTCTCTCAATCTCGGCACTATTGGTCGCGAGATCTCTATTCAAAATCTCCAGCTCTTCCTTGTACTGTTCAACCTGCGCTCCAATCCTCTCATAATCCTTGAGCGTGTTCTCCGCATCTGGCTGATCCTTGAACACATAAATCCTCATCTGCGTACTCTCTATCAATTCCTCAATCTCATCAATAGTCCGAGGCAATTTGGAGAAAACAGCATTGAATTGCTTAAAGCTCTCCGTGTCTTCTGGAGTTTTGCCATCAGTCATCTCGCTAGCAATTTCTTTGAGCTCTCTAGTCTTATTCTCGAGATCCGCCTTGACGGTATCAAGCTCCCTCCAGAGCCTCTCAGCCTCCCTAGCCTTATCTCTGAGCTTGCTGGTCTCCCTCTGCTTCTCCGAGATGAGATTTTTTTTCGCCTTGGCCTGCATCTCAATGGATTCACAGATCTTAACGATTTTGAAGACAATCTCACCCAAGGCATTTATCTGCCCATAAAACTTCATTTGCTTGCGCACAAGATTCTTGATGATACCATCCCTCTTCTTCTTAATATCCTCAATATCAATCCTCTCAGCTTCGAGCTCCTTGAGCTTCCTCTCAGCATCCTTAATTTTAACCACGCTAGCCTGAATCCTGTTAAGATGCACTGTCAACGTCTGCTTCTGATCCCTGAGCTGTTCCAAAGTCGCCTTCTCCCGAGCGATTTTTTCCTCGAGCACCTGGTAATTGCTCATGGCGACTTCCTTCATCTGACTGAGATGAGCTATTCGTCCCTCAATCTCATTGATTCTGGCTGAGTCTAGAGTTATCGAGAGAGTTCCAGATGATGTGGTCTCCTTGATCCTCGTGGACTTTTGACCTGAGTACTTGGACTTGGAGACAGAGTAATGCTTATTCAAGCTGAAGAACGAGAAGAACGACGCTGGGACATGTTCGAAAGTCTCCTCAACTTTGGCAGTTCCAATGGGAATGTTCTGAAGATGATACATACTCACGATATACTTTAGGATGGGCTCGGGGGCGTCAATCAGATCGATCAGGTAATGAGTGAAGCCAAATTGTTTGATATCGCTCAACGATATCCTGGGGGTCATGTTGATGGGTCTGAAGACGTCAGAGTGGACAACATTCACCTGGAGCTTCATACGAGTCCTGAGGTTAGTCAAGAGGAGACTCATGTCGTCCTTGTCCTCACAAACGAAGGCTATTAAATCTCTATGGGGAATCGTATTCTCGAAGTACTTGGAGTACCTGTTGTCCTTCACCTGAATGTGCAGTAGCATTGGCTCCCAGACCCTCTTC
The DNA here is from genome assembly GCA_030522845.1 of Psyttalia concolor. NCBI lineage: Eukaryota > Metazoa > Arthropoda > Insecta > Hymenoptera > Braconidae > Psyttalia > Psyttalia concolor. The sequence continues at coordinate 7,673 of JAPYZM010000746.1, forward strand.
TTGAACAAGTGGCGATTTTTACGAAGCCAGATGACTCCATTGTGAGCTCCTTTGCTGGCCTGCATCAGAATCTCCATGCGTTTAGACTCAATGTCCTTCAGGGACTTATGCTCGTATGCCAAGTTGTTTATCTGGTGGGACAACTGTTCTGCCTCCGCTTTTCTGTTGTTCAACTGTTCTGAGAGTTTTGCAATCGATGATCGGTGGACCTGAATCTGAGGTTCGAGCTCGTGAATCTGACGACGAATTTCATTCTCTGCTCCATACTCTTCCTCAAGGGCCAGCAAATCATTCTCGTACGTTCCGCTCATCTGACGCTGGGCGAGGATCTTGTCGTCTCGTTTTTTCTCATTTTCTATCTCTGATTTGCACTTTTGCTCTTCTGTTTTGATCATGTGGTTCAGGTCATCGATGTCCTCGAGGTTCTTCTTGTACTGTCTGTTGAAGTCTGTGATTTTCGTGGTGCTCAGGTCGACTTTTCGCTCAAGGACTTTCACTTCTGATTGGAGGGTCTTGATGGCTGAATCCATCGGGGCCAGACGCTCGTCACACGTTCTCATCTTTCGGGCTGCCGCGTCACGACGCTTTTTAGCGTCTGTGAACTCTTTTCGCTGGATGTCGTACCTGATCCAGGCGCGTTTCTGCTTCAGAGCTAAGAGTTTTTTCTTGAGATTCTTGCGCTCTTTAAACTGAGTGACCTCTTCAGAGAGCGCGGCGTGACGTTGCTCGGCGGTGGCCAGGCGAGAGCTTCGACTGGCGACATCTTGCTCGATGTTTTTCTGCTGGATGCGGTAATCGATTAGGGTCTGATGATGAGCTTCTAGGGATGTGTCCGAGATTGAGCGCTCGGTATTGAGGAGCAACTGCTTGCCGTTTAGCTCGGAGAAACCTTTGATGTTCTCTTGGGGAAGGAATTGAGTTAGGTTGTCGACCTGAGGATAACGATTGTAATCCATTAGGAGAGTGCAACCTTATTGATTGGGAGATTTTACTGTTATCCGAGAACGCACATAATTTCATGAACATGAGTAACTCCAACTCAAGGTCCACTCGAAATTTTTTAACAAATTTTGTACTCAATGGTCTTTATACTTTTCGACAACAATTACTTCATTACTTTCTCTAGATTAATGGACTTTGATTTCTAGAAATATCAGAAGAATTTGTCAGTTAATTTGGGCAAATCTCAACAAATAAGAAGCTTTCCCCTCAAGAGGCAATGAACTTGTTATTTCTGAGGAAAAACATTTATTCGAAGTATTTTCATTATAAACCGATTACTTCGCAAAATCCAAACCCTTACACTTGGAATCTAATCATAGTCTAATAGAATTTCATGGAGATAATAACAAACATCAAAATTGTCTCGTCCTATCTAGGAATATTGATACGTAAAAACTGTTAATTCTATCCCCCTCTTTTCCATTCCGAGAGCACTAAACATAACTTTTGTATGGAAAAAAATGTCGTTATAAAAGTTGGAAAAAAAATCTACCAACATCCATCATCCCTTGAAGAATCGACATTCTTCAAATTAACAAATTTTTTTCCTGACAGACCATAACAATTTATTCTCACCTGAACGCGAAAGTCTTTGACAGTCTCCTTGAACTTGGCAATTGTCACAGGATTATTATCGATAAAGTAGGAAGATTTACTATGACGATCAATTGTCCTCGAGAATGTCATATTGGCAGTGGGTGTGTTCCTGATAACAATATCAATCCTAGCCTTCTCACAGCCAGCTTTGACTGTCATTCCAACCTGCATCTCGGGTTTCCCAATCAACTTAGGAGTTCCGCCGAAGCCCAGAGCCAGTGCAGTCGCAATTGTCGATTTTCCAGTGCCATTGGGGCCAATTATCACGTTCAAATGACGACCAGGATGAACGACAACACTTCCATAAGTACTAAAAGCAAAAATTAATTAAAAAAAAAATCAATTGTCATGGAAAATCGTTTAAATATTCTAGCAGCAACTTAGAAAAAAAAAGGACAACAAATTGACAGAATTATTTATGAATTTCTAGTTCTTACATGAAGTTCTCCAGTCTTATCTCGACGATAACCCCTCTATCCGGAAAACGTCTCAATTCTCCACCGACTTCCATTCTATAACAATTATTCTCCCAACCCTTAAAAATCCAAATTATCCCTCACGAATGACAGGAAACTTTTCAAAACCAGGAAAAGTGGTTGAACAAAACAATAGATAACAGACGACTCTTATTCCCGGTCGTTCCGGTCAAAACACACCGAGCGTTTCAAACAAAAAAAAAACATTTAAAAAAAACAACAACACTTCATCGCCAATTCCCTAGATCCCTAGGGACACCGCTTCCCGCGCTCGTTCTCACGCAATCAAAACAAAGTCTCGAACCCATGCGCGCACTCAAAAACCCCTAAAATGTCTCTTTTTCCAATACAAAAGGGGTTTTAAACCTCATCTTAAAAAATAGTGTCTTGCCTAATTTTTATTCTCAGAGCTCTACTTTCAACAATAAACAAAAATATAGGTTCTCAATATATCTCTTCAAAACGAAAACGAAAACGAAATGATAATGATCAGTTAATCATTAAAAACAAATGTGTTGTTTTATCGGAAAAAATAATTTGATTAATTTGCTATAAGTATTAACGATCATTTCCCCGTTTCACACGAAAAAAGGAAGAATTTTAATTCTCAATTGACTCAATAAGCCATCGAGTGGGGGGTATAGAAGCGTCTGGTGACGAGGCTAAAACGCTGGAGTCCGCGTTCCGTTGGCAGTAGCCCCCGTATTATTTCCGGCGGTGAGTCCAATACCCGCACTCTCCCCATTCGTGTTCGGTTGCAGACAGACGCCGATACAATTATTAGTACCACGCGATTATTCGCATTTCTCCCATAAATAGTGGACTTTGTAATAATAAATAATCAGTAATTGATATTCAGTCGTGCTAGCATCAGTGAATTTGGAGGCATCAGGTAAGAACAATTACCATAACCAGAGAAAACTTAAAATTGCGTATCATTTCGCGTGAGGAAAGAGGACGCGTAATCCGGCAGCTTGTGCTACATTCACGTACCGTAATTTCATAATTTCTTTTTACCCCAGTTTTGCCAATTCACTGCCTTGCACTCGCTCACCACCGCCCCTGCAATCCCTCCGTTCATAAATTAATTTTTTTTCTTTCATTATGAATATTCATGAGCCACTCGAGCCAATCCGTTAATTTTTTTCGGTTTCAGCCGTTGGTTATCACCTAATTAACGAGTCTATCGCCACAATTATTGCAATCTTTTCAATTTCTACGAGATTATTCTCATTGCGGGGATATTGATTTGTCATTCGTCATGCAGGGGCGAATTTATCGGTTATCATTTGGCCAATGTCAATAGAATTTATTATCAACGAACCGTAGAGACGAACAAGATAGCGTTGGGAAACTCCGCCATGTTGAATTTGTTTATTATCGTTTGGTGATTCCAGAATTTTAGTTCTCATTTTTCAATCAAATCATTCATTTGTAAATAATCAAAGTTACAATAATGGCGCGGTTAAAAGACAAGAGATTTTTTTATATTATTATTATCGGGTTATGTTTCGGTGGACTCGGTTTTTTCTGTTTGGAATTTTGACCGGTGTTTTGAGAAATTTAATTTTAGTAAAACGATTGAACCCCTGCCCACTAGGGGTGAACGGTTAGAGATTGAGTCCCTAAAAGCCATGTCAAAATCAAAAGCAGGAAAAAGTGACTCCAAAGAAACACGCTTATACGGTTTATTAAATATCTGTCAAGAAAAAGGCTTTTTTTTTTAATTATCGGGTTGTGTTTCTTTGAAGCGATGTTTTTTTTGGATTGTTATATTTTTGAGAATTGAGATTTTGAGGTATTGGAGAATATTCAAGGCCCCAACAACACGTATAATTTGGAAAATAGAATGACTCGTCCGGATAAATTTTTTAAAAAAAGTTTTAGGAAACGGCCTATAATAATATCAGTTTTATAAAAAGAGCGTCTTTTTTTAATTATCGGGTTCTCTTTTTTAAACCATTGATTTTTGTTTTGGTTTTCTACCTTTTGGAAAATCGAAGTTTTGAGGTATTTGAGGCATTTTGAGCCCCCAGAAAAATGTCAAAAGTGAAAACAGACAAACACGTCCTAATAAAATGTTTAAAACACATGTCAAAAAATGGGCTATAATAATGAACCGTTAAAAAAATTGATTCAGTTGTATTTCGTCGTAACATTTTTTTTGTCTGAGTTTTAACTTATTTCGTACACATTGAGATTTTGAACTCGCTTCGAAGAAACACGCTTCATAAACGCTGTAATAGCGATTGAAAAGTGAAAATGGCTTTTGTCTATGAATAAAAATTGAAAGTTCAAATGTTTAAATAACGGTAGATTCAGGGGATAAATCAATTACTAACGGGAAGTTTTGAGATTAATCTGCTCTCCAAGTAGCACAAAACGTAGGATTATGTAGGGTCCTAGACTCTCGAAGCGAATAGATAACCGTTACGGCCCAAGGCCATTCCCCCGGACGCCTACAGGCCCTGAAGATGATTAATTGTAAACAGTTTGAACAACACGTGTTGTTTTAAAGTAGCTCCACAGCTGAGAAAGTATCTTTCGGACTGTCCAAGAGATCGATAGACGATCCAGTAGATTAAGTATTTTCAGTCTTAAAATTTGGCAATTAAATTATTTAAGAAAAATCAGAAAATATATCTACTGAATTCTTCATAAATGGCTCTTTTTCCGAATTGAATAATTTGATTTACCTAAAAAAACGTTAATAGATGTCGAAAAATTTATCGAGTTTTATTTTTTATTTCATTGCATAAGTTTCCGATTTTTAATGATTAACCGTATCGAAAATACTCCAAATTTTGCATCTTCTCATAAAACTTTCGGTTCAATTATGATTTTTGAAACACAAAAACAGTCATCATTGACCAAATAAATACGATTTACAAAATCTAGTAACATTTTCTAACAATTTTTTGTCATGTCAAAATTTTGGCTAGCTCGAGAGCTGCTTTAATGGAGCAGGTGGTGAAATCGGACAATGCACTCGGTGTTATGCTTTTGGTCACGGATGGAATGAGTTTAGTTAAACTTTGACGTATTGATGTAATCGGGTTTTTAAAATTAATCAATTGCGCGGAACAGGAATTTTTGGAAATTCCTCATTTTAGGAGGAAAACAGATAAGCTACCCTTGGTAAATAGTAGAATTTTCCATGAACTAAGTCATTAATAGAAGACATAGTAGAAAATTGCCATAGACCAGGTCATTATCGAGGTCTTTTCATTTGAAAACTAATGAGTTTTTAAGCATTTCATTCACCTTCGAATTCAAATTTTGGAATACGATATTAAGTGAGTAGCGAACTACGAATTTTCTCCGGTGACCTCTTCTTATAGGTCTCGATTTTTCGCAAAAAAAAATTGAAAAGGCATTGCATATTTCACTGAAGTTTTTTTTATAGATATCACGTTTACGGGCAATTTTATGAGAAAATGACATTGGCTATTGTTTGTAGTTGAAGGAATGTTATACAAAAGAGGACGTTTCAAATATTATCGCCCAACTCATTACCGAAAACTAATTTTCGTTTTAATGACTTTATGGAATTGTAATTTCATATTTTGACAAACCTTTCTGAATGGATAAGAAATGAGGCTTTAATTTCAATAATAACTCATTAAGGACCTATTAAATACGTCATCAAACTCGTCTGTCTCCACCTCCAAAACCGCCGAAAAAAAGTTCGAGAATAAAGTCAAAATTTCATCCGTGCACCATCGCCACACGTTTTATTTTATTTATTTAAAAAGGGCCTGTACCTGTCCTGATTGAATGGTCATGCAAGTAACTCAAGTAGTCGATTCGATAAATCTTTAATCATCTCAAATAAACCCCATTAACTCATGTATACATGTAATCAAAATCTAAAGAACCGATAAATTAAAAAAAAAATTACTCTAGTACTTTATGGATGAATGAAAGGCAGGTGAACAGGCCTGTTATGTAAGGTGTTTTTTATATTTTCCTTTAAAGAATGAGCACCCGAGTATTCGTTGGTGGATTAACATACCGGGTGCGAGAGCGCGACCTCGAGAAGTTCTTCCGGAAATATGGTAGAATCAAGGAGGTCGCTATGAAGAATGGATTTGCCTTTGTGGTAAGTCTAATGTCGTTCAATTGCTTTTCTTTTACAGTATGGTAGGGACAAGGGTCTATGTCGGTGGGCTTCCATACGGCACCAGGGAAAGAGACCTTGAGAGATTTTTCAGAGGATACGGTCGTTTTCGCGATGTTCTCATCAAGAATGGCTATGGCTTTGTCGTAAGTATTGTTCTATAGAAACAAAAGAAAATGAAAAATCAAAAATTCCCTGTTGGTAAGAACGTTCAGAGACCCTGATCTAGACTTTTTTTTTCTAACGATCTAAAGAGAATAATTTATTCCTTGGCGAAATGACAAAACATTGAGTTGTGGAATGTCCGGCATTCTGTGGGCTTTCTCGCGAGACAGTTCAGGCGATTTTCATTCCCCAATGGGGGGGTTTAGCGGGGAAAGTCTTGAACTCTTTTTTTTATAGAGAATTTTCTAAGCTGCGAGAAATGTCTGACATTTTCTCGTAAAACTAGTCACTCTCTGAATAATTGGGAAAGTAACAATGGGAATTTTTCCAAGTTTTTGTTTTGTCATTTTGCCAGTTGGGATGCTGAGGGGCGTTTGCATGATTTATTTCAATTACTGGATGTTACAATATTTTTGTCTTTTGTTCACAGGAATTCGATGACTACAGGGACGCCGACGACGCCGTGTACGAGCTCAATGGCAAAGAACTTCTTGGCGAGAGGTATAATACGCTTTTTATTGCATTTACTTATTATTTTAGAAATTGCACTAATGATATATATATGATTCAGAAATAATATGGCATGACCTATGAATTTGCTTGATATTTGCCAGTCATACATATTTTTAAACATCCATATATATACTTTACCGCCATTTTGAATACTACCATCAACTCCCCGAATGTAGATGTCCATGTGTAGGATTTTGAATTTAACTTCTTTCTATGTTATTTTTCATTTGGTTATTTCAAGTTCGATACTTCGTCACTTCTCCAATTGTTTTTTCGATGTTTGTTCGCACGGTTAGGAGATTCTTGCGGCCTGGATAATTGTCAAACGATTTGGCATTGATTAGCTGGTGAAGGTTGGATGGGAAATTATAAATCTTTTATTTCAAGGAAAATTATAGGGGACTGTTTTGCAGTTTATGAACTCCATGAAAAAAATCTCGGTGTTTTCCTAAAATATCGTCGTTTTAGATTATTTTTCTGCGATACCCCTGAAACTCATCGGTTTCGAGTGAAAAGTTCCAAGCATTTTTTTTTTTTTGCTGGCTCTCAAGAAAGTTTCTGTAACAAAAATTGAAGTATTTATCCAAATCTCGCCTTTCTCGTATAAATCACTGACACAAATCGTTTGGAATTCATCTTGAGACCAACAGAAACCATTTTCGACATCTTCGATTTATTAGTGGAACTCAAGAATTGAATTCACTTGTTTTTATGAATATATTTTCAATTAAAAGAATTCGACGAAAATGTCAAAACATTTTTTGTTGCTTATCAATTTTTCTACAACAAAGTATGTCTTGAGTTATTTTCTAAATCTCTTTAAAAAACGAACAGTTCACTTTTGTCTTTTTGAAAAAATCCAAATATTTTCGGGGAATTTGTCCCGTAAATTAGAACCTTTTTTGTACCTCAAACAATTCATTTCAAAAAAGATCTTTCTCCTCAGTAAAAAGAATTCAATATTTTTCTTCAAGTTTCGCTATTCTCATTTAAACCCCCAAAACAAATATCACTTTAGTAATTTAAAATAAACAATTGGTTATTCCTTTGCCTGCAAAACTAAAAAATTCTATTTAAATAATTACTTTAAATTACCTTCGCCTAGAAAATTCGGAGAACAATCAATACAACTTTTTTCAACCCCTGATCAAAATATTTTCCAATTAAAGCAGCATTTAGAATTCGGTTGGCATTGAATTTGTAGAGCCATTGGGCTATCTCAAAAAATTCTCTCCAAAAAATACACAAAATAGTGCTGCAACTTTCGTCATTTTCGTATAACGCATTAAAACAAGTAATTTGAAATTCACCTCAACTTCCAAAAGAACTAGATTCAAGAAGTAAAATCACTTGGACAGGTGACGATAATATCCACTGTACAAACCAGAGACTGAAAACAGAAGGGGAATAATTACGGATGTTTTATTTGTTTTTTTTTTTTTAAATAATAAAAAAAATCACTGAATTCTGATGTCGAAGTGGAGGCAGATGGATTAAAATGAAGGATGGAAAAGAGATACAGAACTTGAGTAAGAATTAGTCGAGGACTTAGGCGGGGTTTTGTTGGGTGTGTTTCAGAGTGGCGGTGGAGATAGCACGGGGTGTTTCAGGGAGGCGAGGCGACCGTGGCTACGGACGCTCACGCTCCTGGAGAGACAAGTAAGCATATCCAATGTGTCTTGTTACAGAATTACTGTAGAGAGGGCCCGGGGGACACCTAGGGGTAGTGACCAGTGGCGCTATGGTGACTCCCGTGGTGGTTATGGGGACTCGAGGCGATCCGCGTAAGACACGCTATCCAATTTTTGAATCTCTAATTATCTTCCATGGAGTATTATTTATATTTATTTATCATGTTGAGCAATCAATATCCCCTTATGTGTAGAGAGTAAACGATGCACGAGTGCGTTGAATAACATTGAAGCAAATAATTTTTTATCAAATGCTTGTGGCTTTTGGAGCTTTCCACATCTCATGGAGAACAATTTTCAGGAAAATTGAATGAATTGACATTTTTTTTCTAAGTATACCGTTGAAAGTTTTGGAATACGTGCATCTGTATTTTTTGTTAGCTTGAATGAAATCTGAAGTCAAATTTTCCATAAAATATTTAATTCAATAGATAATTAGTAGTCGAATGGAAAATTTAAACAAGAAAATAGCCAACAGAATAGTTGGAATTTCTACCATTTTCAATTCCTTCCGCTGCCATATTGGTCTGAAAACAATATTTCCATTCAATATTAATTAATCTTCTTTCAATACATTAATTCAGTTATTAATAGCCCATCACTTATTCTCAGGTAATTTTTCTCTGTTCTTGAAAGTATTACAGTTGACAAGAATAAAAACAAAACAATGGAAACTTCATAAAGTGTTAAAAAACAAAATAATTTATCCGATATATCAACACACCTTCCAATCGGTTTTCATTTTACTAAATATTTGAAAATGGCATAAAATGTACAAAATTTTGATAGAGAATTATAAGAGAATTAAAAAAAATTAACATTCCACACTCTTCCTCTCACTAGAAAATGTCTCCTAAAAGATAAGCCAGTAGCCATAAGGCCGCATCCTCTTCAAACAATGAACTACAACTCAAAAATTCATGCATCGTTGAACAGCTTGGAATGTTGGATATGATGAGCTCTCTACTCAAATCGATCTTGCAACGAATCAATCACTTTGAAAGTCATTCAATTGATTATTCCAACAGATCCTAGAACTCTAGAATTCCTTAGAATTAAAAAAAATGATGAAATATTATCAATCGATGTCAATAATCACCTAGAATTGTAACGTAGAAACATTCATTGAATAGTCTTCAATATTTTTGAATTGAAAAATACTAGAAGATTTAAATAACTTAGTTAATTGCTGTGCTCATCGCCTTTAACTTTCAATCACCCGAAAAATTGCGATGATGCGATTAGCAACTAATAGATGTATAATGTGTTTGTTACAGCCGAGACGATATGCGGCACGACAGGTACGCTCAAATAGCTGCATAATAATCGTAGAATCAAAATTATAACAATTTTTCTCCTCAATATTGTCGATTGAATACAGGTGATTGATTGTGTGTGCCTGAGCAATGAGTGCAAATTAAGTAGTTATTTGCCAAAGGTTAATCATTCCTTATCGAAAATCTCCCATCCCACGATTAATGACATTATACATATTCTAAATATACAAGGAATATCCGTTATTTCTGTTCACATTAAAATCCCTTTTTACAGAGATAGTGTGAACAGAAACACGAGGACTGCATCTAGCTACAAGCAATCATTGCCCAGGTACATACCAATGACATTACAACAGTTATTGTTTCATTCCAATAGAAATCATTATTTATTTACTCAAATAAACGTAATGCATCTTCAAAGCAAAAGCAAAGAAAAATTAAAATAAAAGATTGGAAAAAAAATCACAACAAATTGGAATTGATATTTATTTAATTTATTATTTTTTTTACTTTTGACTTTTATCAAGTCTTTTGATTATTTTTAATATACTTTTTATGTCAATGACATGAATAATTGTGTCGATTGATTTTTGATTTTTCCATTTTTATTTGTTTTATTATAGGTATGGACCACCAACTCGCACTGAATATCGTCTTACAGTGGAGAATCTCTCTACTCGTGTCAGCTGGCAGGTAAGTCACTCAGACATTGATTCAATACTTTCTTCTCCGTATTTATTATTTTCTTTTTCTGAAAACGTGTTTTCGTGACGAGTTAATTGACGTTATTAAAGAGCGATGCACGATGGAAATCCACGAGTGTAAGAGAAAATCGAGTCTTTTTTTGTGTTAAAAACAAATGAAATTTTATTTATTTAAATTTTGTCCCTTTTGATGAGAAATATAAATCATTACGCGGTGATTGACGATGATTTTGATCAAGTAAGTCTGTGGAAAATTGAGACGAAAGTAAATCTCTGAGTTATAAGAGGAGGAGAGGATTCAGGGAAAAATTAATGGATTGGATACGTAAACGGATGAGACAGCCTTTGAGAATCCTGGGCGAAACTGATCGTTTTTCTGATGGATGGGGCGTGATTATGAGCAACTGATTGAGATGCCGAATGTGCTGGAGACGTGGAGGACACGAGTGGTACTGGGCGAATGACATGTGGGAAATACCAGGGCGCAGAAAGCCTGAGGAGTCCAGAGGGTCAAGATTATCCAGCGATGAAATGAGAATCCGAAGTCTCGAGAGAAAATCAGATGAATGACGACAACCAAGTCTTACTTGATCAATTTACATTGCGTCTGTTGAGATTAAACTCTCGATTATGATTCAATTTCGGTTATTTTTTTTCTGGTAGAGTCGCTCTAGTTTTGTTGAGTCAATCATTTCTTTTATTTGATATTTTGCCTGGAGAGGTTTGAGAGGGGAAGCATTTGTGTGATTGGTTAACAATTGGAGAAAAGAATTTGTTTTATGAAAAAACATACGAAACTATATTTTTCAAACATTTCTACACATTTTTTTATAGATTCTTCTGACATTTTTTCCGTCGAATAAGTTTTCATTGTTGAAATAATTAACAATGTATACTGAGATGAAACGAACAATTTCTCCAACGAGTCTTGTTTGGCCTAGAAGAAATTGTCAGTTGGGAATGAAAGGAAAAGAAATCGTTTGATTCGAATTTGTAAGACTCAAACGCATGAATAGTAGCCCTGGAGAGTGGAATAATATCAAATTCAAATTCATTGAGAAATATTTGTTCATCAGTTAAGAATTAATTTCTCAACAATTTTCTCTCAGGGACAGAAATTTTTTCTTTTAATTTTTAGCCGATAATTTGATGACTTTGAACAAGAGTTACTGCATAAATTTTTCATTTCTACCGGCTAATAACCTATTTCAAAACATTTTCTCTTAAAACTCTAACAAAAAATACAATTGCTCTCCCTCAAATCTCCCCGAACGACCCAAACAATAATCATAATTTCCATTCTCAAAATTATTTTTACGTTAACGGTCATCAGTTATTGACGGAAAAAAAAATATAAATAAAAATCAATAACCCCGCAACTGCCAAAGCCAGAGTAAAAATAAATTAAAACAAAAAAAATTGCTGTTCTTTCCGAAGAGCCATAGACCTCTTCGCCGTGGAGGGGGGCCCAAAACCGGTAGGGCCAATAGACTGATGTGCGTGCAATACAAATGAGACGATGACGATGCACACATGAGAGATGGAACGGATGTTGTGGCAACAGTCCCCCGACTGGTTATCTCTGTTGTGGGCTTTGCAACCGAGACACTGAGAAGTCATTGTAAAAAATCTCGGCGAACAAAAAAAAAACAAATGTTAGACATGCAAAACGATAAGAAAACAAATTGTTAGTGCGTGAGGGCCAAATTGTATTAGGAGGCACCAGGTACACCATAAGCCGGACCCTGTCGACCCACAACCTATTCAACCCATTTTCTATTGAACGCTTTTCAACCCAGTGGAGTTTATTAACACTTCAAATGAGTCTACGAGCTTCAGTCCAAATGGCCTGAATCACCGAAGAACTCCAACAGTTTCAACGATCCCAAATGCTCCCATTTTTTTTTTCTATACTTCCTTGACAATTCCATCATCATTATCACCATCATGATCATCAATTCATCATCATGATAAATCAATTTTTTTAATGCCAAGGAAAATTGAAATCTCACCTACTCCTTGAGGGCATTTGTCGGTTCTCCTTAATTTATAAATATCGGAAATAAATCGCAACATTAAATGCTCTTCGCCCTGACAATGTATCGAGTGGTGAATCTCAATCCTCATCGGGACAATCGATTTATTCTCATTTACATAAAACATTATTAGAAATTTCAAAATTTTCAAACAATTTACAAAATGTGGCCGTCAATGCTAAACCAATGAGCCGATTTATAATTTTTAGAATTGATTTTTTTCACAAAAAAAAATTTGAATGAAAAATTCTCAACCTTATATTCTTATTTTTAAGATTGAATATTTAGAATATCAATCAACAATTTCGAATCTGTATCTCCATTTTCTGTCCACGGATGCCTCAAAATATCTTATAAACGAAGTTTACTGTTTTTTTTTCAATGAAAAGCGTTTACTATCGTTTATAAAATTCAGTATTACAATTATTTTGAGATCTAAACGATTTATAAAATACTCGAACAAGAAGAAGATTTAATGTTGCTATTAATTTTTGAGAGTTTGAATTGCCGATGATCGAAAAATAACCTGGAGGAGGAGGGGAAATGTGAGTATTATCAATGCAGGCCGTTGGAAAAAATCATGAATTTTCATATAAATAAAATCAATGAATGAATCGATCAATCGATCAATCATAAGATCATTACATCCACGACTACTGTCAACAACTGGTTACTGCTATTGGGCGTCAATAAAGTGTTCAGGCAGCGGGCCACCATTGAGGGTCACACACGGGGCCAATTGTCAAAACCACACGCGAGACGCCACACTGATCCGTACGACCCGACCAAGCGCCGTGTGTCTGGCCTCTCTCTCACTGTTCCGTAAGCAAGGTGGTGCCTGGGCCCAAGGTAAATGCGTACACCTTAACCGAGTGTTCTCTTTAGTCATAGGATAATGTATTATTGATATTATAATTTATCATTAATTGATGCATTTATACCTTATCAGTTAACTGTGCACAGAGGATTTATTGTTTCATATCAGCTAATGGGGTGGAGCATTGTGGAGGAGATTATTGTTAGGTGTAAGACTCTTCATCTATACTGTGATTAATTATTATTGTAACAATAACGGGTGTGCTCGAAATTAGAGATCGTGGGGAGGGTGGGAGGAGATACAAGGGAAAGGGAACTGGGAAAAGTGTCTTGATATGTATCATTTTTTTTCCAACGTTTTATTTTTCTTTACTGGCCGTTTGAAAATATATTTTTTTATTTTATGATGTTGAAAGTGCTGGGCTTAAACGACAATTTGTGACATAAGTTATTTTTTCTCGGAATCAATTAATTTTGGAAAGTAGAGGATGTTAAAGTGCCAATTGAGTTCGATTAGATAATGAATGGAAATTTAGGTCGCTTCACTAAACATGACACACTTGAGGAGAAATGTAGAGTTTTTGTTTCAACTCATGAGATTTTCCATAAAAAAGATTCTCCTGGTTTTGGTTCAAACTTTGAAAGTACTTGACCGAAAGTTACTAGTATATCTGACAAAAATAATCCATTTTATTGTCTATATCTGTATCTACAGAAGACTTCGCTAATTTTTTTAAGCATCATCTGTCGCAAGAGAGTGGAAAATATGTTGACGTCTTTTCGAATGTTTTAAGGTTTATTTAACATTCGAATTCACTCAAATTGAGTTGCTTCTCAGATTTCTAGAAAAAAAAAGTATTTCACCTTTCTAAATCTCCTAATTTCAATAATATGGTACGATTACTTTCACAATACATTCTAAAATTGACAGCAAACAAAATTCGTCTGAAGAGAATCTTTGTAACTTAAATTGAATTCCAAGCACAAAAACCTGCACTGATATTTCACTTTTATGCGAATTAAAAATTCGCTCACAAATTAATCAATCTACGTCCCTTGGATCTCCTCAACTCAAAACGTATTCATCAATTTTTCTTCATGCAAGAGACTCTAAATGAATTGTGCACTACCACAAGGTACCTCATCCTCCACCTATCGATTAGTCTTCATCCTGAAGACCAAGAGAAATTCCTCCGGGGATTGAGTGAAAATTCATCAGGATATTCAATCATCAAGAGAAGACGAAGCAGAAAAGACACTCGGAATTGAATGAATCAGCACGCCCCCTCCTCCGATATTCAACTGGTTCTGGAATTAAAGCCGTACCTGGTTCCCACAAATTCAAATGACGATTTAATAAGACATTTAATCATCACCATTAACCGAAGAGGATTTCATACTCGGCGAATTTTGAAAGACGAGAGAAAGAATTTAGGAGAAAGAGATTACATAAAAATCTGAGAAAATATTCAACCTACAATAAATCCTACGATCCAATGGGATTTCATCAAGTGTTTGGACAATGTCTGGATCAGGATCTACCCGAATGGCCTCTCACAGCTCAAAAACTACAGTCATAAACGCCTAAACATTGACAGATATTCACACTCCAAGAGATCTTTTAATTACTACTTGTAATTTTTTTGCAACTAATCACTTTATTTTCAGATTTAATAAACATTAAAACGTGTTTTCTATCAAGAAGACACATTTTATGAGGATAATTATGTACTCAGCATGTTCCATAGGATTTAAAATCTAAGAAATGATATTTAAGAGTAATTTTACATGTCTATATGGTGACGGAATAAACACATAAGTTCTCGTTCTTTGCTGGAAGAAAAATTGTGTTATATGGAGATACTAAATTCGAGCACATTGGCAGGTGTTAATTATTCAATTGGTTTAATTCATGAGCATCACTTTTTCTGAATTTCAGTAGTGCAGGTTCTTAAAACAGTATAGGGTGATGTAATAGTGCACAGCGTTTATTCTTATTCCCTGTAATTATTTAAGATGAACAGTAAATCATAGGTTTTTTTGATAGATGAGGATAATTTAGAAAGTATTGGTTACTTGTTGGAGAGTTTGTGAATTAATACCGGTTTTTTGCGTCTCAGGATTTGAAGGATTATATGAGACAAGCTGGAGAGGTTACTTATGCTGATGCTCATAAACAACGCAGGAATGAAGGGTAAGCATTTATTTCACTTTAAATATAACATGGACACAGATTAAATTGAAACTTCAGTGCATCGGAAATCGGCATTGAAGTATTCCATGCAAATTATTTTGGTGGAAATTGTTCTCTCTAGACTGCAAAATAGCTGGCAAACATTATTTTATTAATTTATTGGCAATTGATAAATTTGAATGTATACATCAACAATCAATGGAATTTTTACAAAATAGCAGTTTCAAAATTTATTCTTTATTATTTTGCAAATACTTCAGAAACGCATTGACTTAGATTGAATTATGAGAAACTCTTGGAATTTTCGTAAAGAAAATTATTGATTTTTTTTTCTGAACTTATTGGAACGATATCCATAGAAAAAAAATTAATTAAAAAACGAGACCCATCTTAATTTTTCAAATTTTTAATTACAGAGTTGTAGAATTCGCCACATACTCTGACTTGAAGAATGCCATTGACAAGCTCGATGACACTGAATTGAACGGCAGAAGGATTCGTCTGGTTGAGGACAAAAGGAGAGGTCGCCGATCCCGCTCATCGAGCTCGAGATCCCGTTCTCGATCGCGCTCACGCTCTCGACGTCGCTCTCGCTCTCGCTCCAGGTAAATTGAAACTCTTAAAATAAAATATTCCACGCTCCAGATAACTTGGCGTCGAAAGTCTATCCGAGTGCTTTCAGAATTAACATCATCTCGCAATTATGATTTTGATTGATTCATACTTCTCAAGCCATCGTGAAAGTTGTGTCTCTGCTCCAGAGACATGATTTTCATCGTTAGAAATTTAAAAGCATTTAACAACAAAGCAACAACGCGAGAAATCACTCACTCTGCATGAAATTTCTCTTCTGAATCCTGCTATTTCCTTGAAACCAATATCATCAGCTTGAACCTCATCCTCGGTTTGCATTCGAGTTTAAAAAGGAACAAAAAAATCATTCCATAACATTAAATCAAACAATTACTCATCAGTTCAATTCAAGATTGGAATTACAATTAATTTTTAATAAAACGAATCATAAACTAGCGATTGGGGATATCAAAATTAGTTTGTACTTGGAGTTAGTTGTGAATTCTAAGAAGGGAAAATTCATGAAAGACAATTTGTTATTTTTGCACCAGGAGCCGCCGCAGCTCACGTAGCCGTAGCCGTCGCAGCAGCCGCTCCAAGTCGAGGGCACACTCGAAATCCAAATCTAAATCCAAATCCAAGTCTCCTGAGCGCAGTCGCTCTCGTTCCAAGTCCAAGTGAGTACCTGATCCCGCTTTTAACTTTTCAATGAAAATTCTTCTCTTAACTTGTTTGAAAGGCAATTGGAGTGATTTTTAATATACAGAGATGATATCGTGCGTTGCTTTGAACATTACTTCAACTTTTAGGGGAAAAAATGATTTAATGCAAAAATGTATCATCAATAATTATAATTTTGGTCTTTAATTGACTAACTAAAGTCTTTCAACAAAATAAAATTCTCATATTCTGAGAAATGTAAGAAAATTAATGAAAATTTGATTAAAATTTATGAGGTTTTTCAATCAATTTATTCAATTTATTTTATATCGATAGTTTTCTTTGTTTTGTAACTTGAATATTAAATATAAATTGTGTTTGACGTCAATAATGAACACTCAGAGTAGTCAGGGAATAAGGGGTTTTATCATGTATCGAATCTTCTAAATGTAATTGAAAGAAAATTTCACAATAATTAATTTTTGATAATTGACAAAAATGCCTTGTAAAAAGGAATCATTTGAAAGAATAACTAAAAAAAAAAGCTGATCCCCCAAAAATTGACTGTTTAGACATTCTCAACTTCTCAATTGGCCTATTTTTTCATCATCTCTTTCTTGGTCACTTTATCTTCCAGTATTTTTTGTTTCCACCAATACAAAAATTAATTTTCCTAAATTGTAAGACACAATTGACATTTGGAAAAAAACTATTCAGATAGCCAATGGAATGTTCCCTCCATCAGACAAATTTCGTATTTCCCTATAATTAAAGAAAACATTACCTATGTCGTAAAATCATTAATAACCCTCGACCCCATCAATTTTCAGGTCCAGAGACCACTCTAAGTCAAAATCGAAATCCCGATCTCGCTCAAGATCCAAGGCTGAGCGCTCCAAGTCCCGATCCCCGTCCAAATCAAAGGCAAAATCCCCATCAAAGGAGCGCTCTAGCCGCGAGCGTTCCAGGGGTGAGCGTTCGCGATCCCGTTCGGGTAGTAAACACAGCAAAAGTCGCAGTCGCTCCCGATCGCCAATGAACGGAGACAAATCGCCCCAGAGCATCAGCGCCAAGGCTGATTAAGCATCACTAAAATCGTCATAATAATTCGCAAGAGAGTGAATTAAATTGAGAAAAGCAATAAACGAAAGTGAAGGAAAAGAAAT
>JAPYZM010000747.1:0-25660 GCA_030522845.1 Psyttalia concolor
ATTTTGATGATTATATTGTTATCGTTATTGGACACTTATCACATCTTAGCATCACATCTTTCATGTTTTCCTGCGTGTGTAATGCCCTAAGAAAAAAAACATGAAAAAAACTGTAAAATCTGGGGAATCTAGGGAAAAATTGCAAAAAATCACGTGATGACGGGCCTTAAACTCGCAGTGAAGTTAATGTTAATTTTTAGGGGTGCCCATTTTGCCCCGCCCTCCCCTATTAAGAATGAATCAGTTATTTTATTGGGTAGGGCGAATTTTTGATAAATCCACTTAAATCAAGAAATT
The DNA here is from genome assembly GCA_030522845.1 of Psyttalia concolor. Classification (NCBI taxonomy): domain Eukaryota; kingdom Metazoa; phylum Arthropoda; class Insecta; order Hymenoptera; family Braconidae; genus Psyttalia; species Psyttalia concolor. The sequence continues at coordinate 298 of JAPYZM010000747.1, forward strand.
ATGTTTTTGAGTGTGGAGTTAGTCATTTTTTTTGGGATTTACTTTAAACATTTATATTTTAAGACTTCCCTGGAAAGTATAGCCATGGGCGTATATTTTTAGATAGTGTTTCGATAAGGAACCGTCAATTTCAGGCTTGCCAAACCGTCGAGTTGAAGAACAGCTGGCCTACTTGGAAATCATTAACGAGTGCATAATAAACATTCGAGAGGTGTTAATTATCTGCAGATGTCTCGCCAACTGTATTTCCTTGATAACAAATGTCTTTCAACGAGTACAACTACACTTTCTACTTCGATATTTAGTAAAGAAATCATCAGCATAATCACTTATAGATTTGGTAACATCGAGATAGGCTGCTTCCTGACAGATTGTAATCGCATGAGAATTCAAGGTTGTCAAATAAGTTGACCTTTTGATAGTTCCACTCCATTCTGATTTCGTTTATGGTCCGTTGAGTTCATTGAAATTGCTATGCTGTGACCTTTGAGAAGAAATCGACTCTGCTATAATTTCCGTAGCGTTATAATCGTAAAAAACAAGTCAATAGCAATATTTTCTGAGTAAGAATTTTTCCACATGTTTCAATGAACCTTTTTTTAAGACCGTATCTGCTTGCACTCTGCTTGTCATACACAGGTTCCGCGTGTTATACTATCACGGCACTTGTCACATGCCGTCTTATATGCGGGCGGTGAGAATTACATGCGGAGCCCTCATAGTTTTTTTGAATATTACACGCAAAGATTTAATAAAATTTCAGAGTGCAACACGTAAATCACTAATAAATCTTCAGTGTTAGAGACCGAGCATTGATTTTTTAAATATATAAGCATCCCCCCAGCGTTCCAAAAACTACTCGACAAATATTTATGACATTGGGGGAAAATGATTTCTGGGAAAGGACTCATTTATGAACGGTTATACTGTAAACTCGAGAGTGGTTTACTGCGAGACATGTATCGAAATTTGAAGGGACGTTCTGTCCTCTAGTGTCATAAGCTTTTCCGGTGGGTTTGTTAGTAAGGATTTTTCGTTTTTAAAGTTTATTTAAAAAAAAATATTCAGCGAAGTCGTCCCGATTATTTATTTGATCTTTCCCATATTCCAATATTGATCAATAATCCTCAGAGTGTTGCGTGTAGGGTGTTATTTTTTTAGCCCCTTGTAAACGGCATTTCGTCCAGTTCTCGAGGTCATAGGAGGAACTCAAATTGTATCCGGAATTGCTAGATGAACTTGTAGCCGTTTGTGGAGATTTTAAGAGGAACTAAAATTTTCTCAGGAATCGGATGAAGTCGGATACGGTCTTGGTCGAATATCTCCTATAGTGCTCGAGAAGTCGCCGGAAAACGACCTAACGATCTGAGACGGACGCGCGGAAAAGGGTCTCTAGATCTTCTTTTCGCTCTGGCGGGTTTAAAAGTGGAGGAAAACGACTTTTAACACTGCGTGGAGTTTCTAAATGGCATTGAAATATCCTCAGGGTCTCCTAATATGAATAACCTGATCTTTTTTTATAATCTAATTTTTGAACTATTTGTCATTCTCTGACTGAATGAAAATTTCTATGACTTTCAGGCGCAGTATGGCGACCAGTTGGTTTATCGCTGGTTTATCTGGTGCTGATGTTGATATCACCATTAATATCAATTCCCACCCACGAAACGATGAAATCAACAACAGGTCTTTATTTAAAATCCTGCATGGCCTTGAGTTTTCTCACTGCTCTTGCCCAACTCGCGTTTCACATTGTCCTACTGGCTGTGCCGTCCATATACGATGAATTCACCGTGAATTGTTCATTTCTGGAAAGACTCTTCAGACACCTTGGACTTGTACGGATGGACGAAGCAACCGTTTGGGAGGTTTTCTTCTGGCTCCTACCTGAAATCGTTGCACTGCCTGTTACAGTAATCGTGTTCATCTTGTGCAAGAGGTTTACGTGGAGAGATCCTGATGTTGAGAGTTCAAATCATCGCCCGGACGCCAGCTCAACGTCTAAGCAATCAATTAATGCCAATACTAAGGTAAGATTTAATTTTTTTATTATGTTAGGGGTAAGATAATATTAGACAAGCACCCCGTAGAGACAAGCCGAATTTCTCACCCATCGAGAAGAAAAAGAAATAGAAAAGTTGGTATAAAGTGACCTACTAGTTTTAAAAAGAGAAAAATCCCGGGGAAGCGAGATGAAGTGATGAAAATATTCAATTTTGTTACTTCAGGTTCATATCATTATGATTAACACAATTCAATCCAATTAATACGATTTTTCAATCGTTACTCTTTTCAACAGAAATTTGTGCTAAATTATTGCACTTTTTGTGGAACAGATTGTCAATTTCTTGGGCAGCATAGGCAGCTACATCGTTCTGGCCTCCCTCTGCTGTGTATCCTCTCTGAATCCCTCTGTGGAAGGCGGTTTCTACTTTTTAATATTTTTGGGAGCGGCGACATGGTGGGCATGTCACAAGGAGCTCAAGAAGATTTTCGCGGGTATCTGTAGGGTCGTGATGGCTGTCGTAGTCGTGCATATAGTCGTTCTGCTGACATATCAGAATCAGTGGCCACAGGAGGTCATCCCAGTGAACAGCACTTGGTCCAGATATTTTGCCCTCGAGCCATATTATGAGACCAACTGCTCAGATCCGAGAAATGTGAATTTTCCAGGGAATAATTCTGAGTGGGCCCATTATGGATACGCTCTTGGACTCTTCTGGCTTTATTACGTTCTTGCTTTGCAATCCCAGTATTTGTTCAACAAACCGGTAAGATCAATTGTTATTAAAAAAATTAATTGGGAAATTCAAGTAATTCTGAAATCAAAATGAAGAAATAATTTCTTAGAAAGTCAACTTTTACAGTTACTGGGGGAAAAAGTCTAATAGATTTCTACTAGATTAAGTTTTCTAGTGCAAACTATTAATTTACTCACATATTCTCTGTAGAGATGCCGCGTCGTTATCCATTATAAAATTTGGGCAAATGTTTTTCTGTTCATTTTTTTCCGTATAAACAATAATTTTGGATTTTTGAAACTTTACTTTTTAAATTCATCATAGAAGTAAATTTTTTAATTAAATTTATTCGCTCTGAATGTTCAAAATTATCAAAAGTATTTCTTCATTTTCTTCCGTCAATTTAACCACTAATCTCAAATTAACAGAAATAATTTAGTTCAGTCTCTGGCGCTCTCACTAACAATTAAACAAGATTTTCTCACCTTCTGTCTCTCACTCCAATGCGGCTTCCGTTAAAAATTGAGGCAGACACAGCCCCTAAAAAACGCGGCGCGTTTGAGTGGAAAATTGCGGAATTTGGGTACTCCATCATCACGTCATGTTTCAATCAGACGAAGAACGCCATCTCAAAGGTGGCAGTCGGCCCGCAAGAAGGCACGAGTAAGACTAAGAATGTTTGTCGATGGAAAATCTAAACAAAGACGGCCAAAACAGATGGACCATTTGAGCGATGTGGCTTGTGCTTGTTCATATTATACTTTTTCTGTCATATTTGAAGCCTTTTCATTTGCAGAGTGGCTCCAATAATTTATTCTATGTATATACAATAATTTGATTAACACTTTCCGGATCACCTTTTTGACGCTTCTTCTGCGGGTATTCCGGCGGCTTTATCACACCGCCCTTTGGTACTTTTAACGTGATGTGAAAGCGTTGTATCTTCCTCTAAATCGTTTTAACTTTAGGATCAGTACGGCTCAATTGCATGAAAAATGTATTTAAGTAGAGACTACGGCAAAATTTCAAAGTAACCGGATGTGACTGAATGTGTAGAAACATGAAGAATTATTTTTAAAAATCTATTATTTATTGCTTGTTATTCTACACATTTTAAATTTTGAAATCCGTAAAATTGAATATATTGGGCCTTTTTTTCTTTCAATGTGTGTAGAGGGTGAACGCGAACATGTGGCGAAATCACAAATAAGTCATACATAAAGCCTAGTTTGGATCTAGTCCGAATCCAAAATAATTCTGGTGGAATTCTATAACTTTGAGAATCCCCTGAAGAAAATTGCTGTGCGAAAATAATATGAGGGGTTACATCCATAAAGAAATGCCAATTAAAAGAAAGTGTGGTGAGGTGATGAATAACTCCAGGATATCCGTAGATAAATAATAAATTGATGACACTGAGCGATTTTCACACTTACATCTATAATTTTTCTTTGTTTTTCTTTCGTTCGTTCTGGATGCGTTCGCCTACGTTTCCTTTGGTTTGCTGTGTTTTAGAAGCTGGCTGTCGCACCCCCGAGCCAGCCTGATGAGAGGACACCCGTACGTATCCAATAGCAAGCTTAATTTTTTTTTATTCAATTGGTTTGCATTTCAAAGGTCATTGATGATTTATCCATGCTCTCTTCCAATGCATGCAAACTCAGAGGAATAGAGTGCATATCATTGGAGATTATACTAATATGGTGAGGGCTATATCTTTCGCGTGTGCGTTGTTTTGCTTTCTTGAGCATGTAGAAGTGAAGCACTTGGTTTTATAATTTACACACACGACAGTCCACTAACTAGAATGATTTAGATAGGACAGGGTAAATATTTGGTGGGGTGTTTATATCTTTCTTCAATTGACTAGCTGATGCGGTTCGGGTCTGGAAGGACTGGCCTTCTTCAGGACTCGACTGGAAGTGTCATTGTTCAAGATGGACAGCATGACGACAGTATTCAAATGCAATCCATGAGTGACGGTAAATCCATCTCTCCAACTCTAAAAGCACATGTTCAGAGTAATATTTTCATTTCTTTATATATATATATATTTTTTTTTTGTTCGTATTATAAATTTGGGGGGCAGTATAGAGTTACTTCGATTCAATCATTCGTGAAGAAATATAGCGTGGCAGTAATAACTGGTTTGTAAACTTCAGGGAGATGTAGAGTAAAGAATCCGGAATTCAATTGCACAAAAATTCTTTAATTTGGGTAATAGATTTCTCCATAATGAACGCTAGAATTTTTCAATGTTTTATTCAATTATGCTGACGCTGCCGGTCACCGTAATTGGGAATGGTCTCGCAGGGGTTAATGGGACTTGATATGATACTTAATATTGTTCGTGATGTTGATAAGATTATCGGTTTGGTTGCTACTGTAAATATTACATAATGTCGTTAAAATTATCGCAACAAATGTCGCTATAATGTATGGCTACGGCCTTCCATAATTAAATCAATACTCAAACAGTTCAGTTGTCACAATAATAATAAACATAATTTATTCCGCCCACTCAATTATACAAATAAAACTATCCTTGCGCTATTATTTTATAGAAATCACGTAAACGGCTACGCGAGTCCCTAGGATAAATACAAGTACAGATTGTTCACTTATTTAAAACTTCGTTCATGCCTTACAATAGTATTACTAAACTGAAGATTTCGATAATATAAAATCATATAACAGATACTTCTATATTTTCAAATCCCCCAGACTCTTAATTTGGTGTATTGCAATCATTTTCCTCATGCAAATAGCCATTTTCTATAATTAAAGAATTCCATTGATTCTAAAATTATGGGAACTCTTCCTAGGCGTTCAAGAAGACGAGCCAGGTCCAATCGAGCAAATCATAATGGCCGTCTACTCGATCTTCCAACTAATCGCCAACTCTTCCTACCTTGCCACAAACATAATTATGATGACCTGGAGCATAATGTACCACAGCTGGACGACATTCGTCTTCCTCCTGTGGGCGCTCATCCTCTGGATGGTCCCGGACAAGCGAGCCTCCATGATGAAGTGCTCACCCTTCATCGTCACGTACGGCACACTGTTGGTCCTCATTGGCTACGTCTTCAGTATGAATTTGACCGAAGAAGAACTTCCCACTGTAATTGATGGCTTCAGCCTCTCGGAAATGGGATTTAGCAAGACCGATCAACTCAGCAGTTATCACCTCATCGTAAAATCTGCCTTCATGGCTATGTTCTGGATCACGATGCGCCAATATATGGCCGAAAAGATTCGAGATCAGCGATCCTCCACCATCAGAGACATGGTCGCTCCCCTCCATGTAACAGTATCTGCAGCAACATCTTCGATGCAGCACGACAGTACCGAGATAAAATCCCAATTCATGAAGGACGTAGGCCGAGTCATAAAGAAACTTTTCACCAAATTCTGGATAGTCGTCGTCGCAATAATGCTCTTCACTAGCGGTATCACCGGCGAGAGAATGACAGTCTTCAGAATCATCTACATGTCCCTGTTCCTCATCTTCGTCATCTCCTTCCAGATATCCTGGTCAGGCTGGCGGAAGATGATGTACGGATTCTGGATAACTGTTATCGTTTACTCAGTCGTAATGCTGATTCTTGTCTACACCTACCAATTCCACAATTTCCCAACGTACTGGGAGCGTCTTTACATAGACAAGGACCTCCAAAACGACATAGGCCTAGAGACTTACGAGACCAAGGATCTGTTTGTTCGTTTGCTAACACCAACTTTCTTCGTCATAATCACCGTTCTCCAGATGCATTATTTCCACGACGACTTCCTGGAGGCCACAAACATGGACAAAATCAGCGTCGACACAGTTTCCAAGAGAGGAAGCCTGGGACGATCAACATCTATTGCCCCCGCGGTATCTCCCTTAGAAGTTCTCCTCAATGAAAATGAGGAGAGATCCACAATTTATACTCTTAAACAACTAAAACACATGTCGAAACTGGAACGAGTTGCGCTGTTCCGAAGAGGTCTAGAACAATTGAAAAACGCTTACAACTATTTTTGGCTCTTTCTCGAAATCCACATGCAAAAGATCATCTACATCTCTCTCATGCTCCTCTGCATCAACGACGTATGTGCGATCAACTTATTCTTCGTGATAGCAATCGTCGTCGTAATGAACTTCAGAAGATCGATGCAAATAATGGCAATCAATGGAATGGCAATGGCCGTAGCTATACTCATAGTAGCTAAGATGCTGTACCAGATAAAATACATAAATCATTATAACTGGGACGTCAATTGCACAAGTGACATCCCTGATAAGGACAACAACACATCGAATCATACTTACAACAGCGCTGAATGGATAGGACTGAAGAAGGCAGAACCTGGAATGCTTCCATATCTGCTGAGAGGGTACATCGGGATCGTCACTGTGACAACATTGAGAGCCATTATAATGGTGCGTCAGTGCTTCTACAGGCATGGCAGAGGCCAACCCTTAGACACCCCTCAAGTCATGTTTCCGAGTATCAATCGAGCCGATGCTGATAAGGGCATCGGTCACTGCTTGAAATTCCTTTTCAACTATGGATTCTACAAGTTTGGACTTGAATTCTGCTTCATGGCGCTGGTAGCGCTGATTGGAACACGATTGGACTTCTTTTCCGTGCTCTATGGGGTTTGGTTGTTAATCATGTTCGCCCAAAAACGACGGAATATTGCCAGAATCTGGCCGTTCTTCAAAATTTTTGTCATAATCCTACTACCCCTTCAGTATTTCTTTGTTGTGGCGCCACCTACATGGCTCTGCATTGATTATCCATGGCGGGAGAGCGATATTCTCACAAGACTCCAAGAATGGATGTACTTGCCTGATCCCGAATCACCACCAAATGCTAAAAAACTCATTTGTGATTTCTTTTTACTTCTCATGATTGTGAGACAGAGTTTAGTGTTTAGGATAGAGGCGCGGAGTGTCGCTACGGGACAGGAGTTCGTCGCTGGGCACAATTATTCAGTCTTCCAGGATATGGAGAAGCCGAACTTTGTTAATCCTGTTAAGGATTACGTGTCGCATATTCATTGCTGGTTGGATGTGGTGAAGAGGGGGGTGATGATGAGTTTCTTGTGGATTACGCTATCGATCATGTTTCTAGCTGGGACAAAGAGGACTAATTTGTTCTCGCTAGGGTACTTGATTGGGGCTTTCGTGTTCTTGTGGCAGGGAAGTGATTTTTATTTGAGACCTGTGAAGACTATATTGAAGTGGTGGAACTTGTTGCTCGGGTACAATGTTATTGTCATATTCTCGAAGACACTTCTGCAGGGGGTGGGATGTGTATTGATTCAGCAGATGGAAGAGTCTGCTTGCTGGCTGATTCAGCTGTTGGGTATAGCTTGTTTGCAGAAGTTCCAGGGGTCGAATTTACCACTGCACGCAACTTGTGATGTACCTAAGGAGGATATCGGCATGTTCTGGGATGGACTTTGTTTCACGTTTCTAATTATTCAGAAGAGGCTATTCAAGAGTTACTACTTCTTTCATATTGTTGATGAGACAAAGGCTATGAGTATTCTAGCATCGAGAGGAGCTGAGTTGCTAGAGGATCTCCACAGGAAGAGAATTGAGTATCAGGAGAATGTGGAGAAGGCCGTGTTACAGAAGCTCAAGTTCAAGATGGATAAAATTAAGGCTGACCAGCAGCGAATTCAGGGGCCAAGTTACAGGGAACCAGCAGATCACAAAGTCGGTGAGTTTCATTTTATTGCTTTGTTCTTTTACTAGTCAATTTCTTAACTGTTACGATGTGAATGACAAAGAGTTGATTGACTGCAAGCCATTGAAACAGTTCATTTTTTATTAGGTTATTATTAATTCGTAGCAGAAGAATTCTTCTGAAAGCATTCAAGTTTGTATTTCGACATTGGAATCTAAGTAGATTACCTCTTTACGGGGAACGATGGGTTTTAGAAGGACATGACGAACATACATTTTCTAGAAAAGACAGGATGTTGCGAGTATTTTACTCTCAAATGTTTAGAATGTACTCGTGCCACAAACCCTAGGGAAATATGATTCTTCATTTCGTCCTAAAATTACTCGTGAACCAAATAATCCTTTACTAAACAAGACCTAAGAAGTAACTGTATACCCTCATCACTCAACTTAAAGGCGAAATTGATTATGCAATCGGTCAAGCACTGTTATCAATCATTCATTCAATGACTTCAAATGGATGATGAAAGTTATCAAATTTGATTGAACTATTTGGGTTAATGTTATTGGAGAAATCGTCGAAAATCGTCGTTTAACAGAAATGATATTCCTCACGCAATCGAAATAAAAAGGAGTGGCGCCCCTGGCACGAACATCGAGTATGAGTACCTGCGTGTCCTCCGGGCGTACGCCCCCACAGGGTTACAGAACTCCGCTGGATGAGGATGATACTGATGACGATGAGAGACGAGATGAAGTGGATGATCCACCCCCACTCACGCCTCGCGCGGCCTCCCTCCTGCAAGCTCCCTCCCCCAACTCGGCGGTCCTCACAGTGAGCCTAGAGGGATATCTAGAGCCTACTAGGATATCCTTTGGCTCTCCACCGAACAGCGAACTCAATCCTCGGGGTCCCTCTCCAGATGAGACCTTTCCAGTTTTTTCTCCACCCCCTTACGATCCTCTCCCCTCGAGTGAACGATCAGGCCCTCTTGATAGCCATCACAGGAGGCAGTCGAGCTTTGCGGGAACCACCTGGATGTCTGATAATCCAACGCCCAGACAATCCATCGTCTCTTTCACTTCGCGATCACAGCGATCTCATCACACATGTAAAACCGTTCTACGAAACATCATGCCTTCGTCATCGTTTCATGTACATATGCTTTCATCACGCGACGTGATATACGTTTAGATATTGGGGTATGAATTTAATTGTTATCCAGAAAATTGAAAATTTCAAACTCTCTTTCACAATACGATATAATATTCTTCCGACGAGAAGATTGAACTTAAAAAAATACAATAGAAAATCCTAGCTAAACCGCTATTAAAAATATTCAATTAACAAAAAACTGCAAAATTCTATTTTGTTTTGCTTATTTATTTTGATTTCAATACTTTTTTTGCAATGGCATCAAATTTTTGCAAAGTATTTTGAACGTTTCTCTCCTGTAGAGATCTACAAAACAATTCCGTTGTATCATTATCATTCAAATAATTTGGGAAATATGGATAATTTTCATCATTATTTTATTCACACAAATTTTCAATTTTTAGGATTACATATTAATGTTGTACTCCAATCGGCACAATTATGTCAATTAATTTAAGACGTGAAATCGCATGTTCCTGATTCGATGTGCTCCATCGAACTTGGTTCAGCATAGACTCATTGACTTTTTTTTTTATTTATACATGTCGATATGTGTGTTCTGTTAGATTCGCTCTATCCCAGAGACCGGCCGTTGTACAAACACCGCACACCAAAGACCAACAGAGAGGGTAATTCAATTGTACAAATTTTGCTACAAAGAAAGAACCAATACCCTGCTGTCACTGTCTTCCAATACTGATGCTCCACACTACCAACTGAACGACCCCGCTACCTAATGAAATTCAATGTTTTTCAGACCTCGCAAGAATAACCAATTAAATAACATTCCAGATAATTCAACAATAATCCAACTGAAAATAACAATCCTCAGCTTCCTCTGTAAAGTGATTAAACCAATTGTACATAAAAACTAATTCATTGTCGTCTAGATTCGTCGGGTTGTCCAGTGGTTTTCATGAAATTGCATGGCTTAACGTGGAGAACAAAGTTGCGGAAAATTTATTGAACGAATTAAATAATTGTGCAGCCAAATTCCGTTGTAAGCTTAGTTAACTTTACATCGTTTAACAATGTGTGACCGCAGACAAAAATTTTATCAGCGGACGAAAATAATTATTCAATCTATACTTATTCTTTTTGTTAATGAACAGATGCATTTAAAAAGAATAAAATTATGTATTATTCTTTTAATTTGGTTCATTCTCATAAATTAATGGATTTCGGAAAAATAACGATTATATTAATGATACAATAAATATCTAGGTAATTTTTCCGACAACTTTTGTCTCCGTGTAGTACCCTTATTTGTCTCTGCCCTTTTCGAATCCCTCAAACACTTTAACAATTTCATTATAATTTCAATAGCTGTCAGATCTGGAGATTATTATATGTTCGATGACTTCGATGATGAGGAGGACGCCACAGACCTTCTGCCATCTCCAGAGGATCAAATCGAAGAGGAGGAACGTCGAGAGCGCCAAAGGCAACGGGGAAGACGCATGACCGTATCCGAGGTCAGTAGAATCACTCATCTCCAATTATCATAAATTATTGTTATGGTTAAGTACTTTTAATATATGAAAATATTTTATCGAAAAAGTCAGTGCTTTGCTGGGAAATTTTATTGGAAAAATAACAGGTTTAAGGTTGTTGTCACGAGAGCGTCACGCGTAAAATTTTCAACGCTTTCGGATGCTATCACGGCATATTGAATATGCCGCGCTAAGACCGAAACTTTCAGCTACGGTCGAATTGAGGAAAATGTACTCCTTAAATTTCCCCCCCCACTTCACCCAATTGCCAGTACATTTCTTGCCTCCCACTTCTGGTATTCAGGACTATAATCTCCTCAGTTCGACTTTATGGTTCCGTTAGCATAACTTTTAACATCAAACGAAGGAGTGGGGGTAGCGTAATCATACGCAAAATGGAGGTGGTGGGGGTAGCATCTCATGTTAAAAGTTATGCTGAGTTCAGTACAGGTACAGTTAGTGGTCCAGTTAGCTCACGCGTGCATGAATGTATCATTCATGGATACGTGCGCATACTGCAAACGGCGAGTGGCGTGGATCGTGGCAATCACGCACTGTGTGTCTCTCTTCATTCTTTATTCAAACTACAATATTGGAGGGTGTGGGCAGAATTTGTGGTTACTTTGTTATAAAATTATCGTGCAAAATGTCGAATCAGTTCAAGCACACGGGGAAGTTCGTGACAGAGAAAATGCTTAATACACAGCGGAATTTTGTTACAAGGATGGTCCGTGGCAAAGAAATAAAGAAAATTAAAAGAGTCTCCTGGACAATCAATTCAAGTTGTACAAGAGACTGAACCAACGATTATTTGCTCAGGGAGGAGGATTGTCGAGCTTCCAGTCCTTGCCAAAATGACAGGAACAAACCCCGAGTTACCAAAACAAAAAATGTGATTGAGAATAGTATATTATGCATCGTGTGCGTAATGGTGTTCTTGGCTCGTGGGAGATTGTAACACGAGCCGAAGGCGAGTTGGTGTTTTTCGGCTCTCACGAGCTGACAAACACCATAACGCACAAGTTTCATACAAAATTTATGTTATTCTGCGCGTAATCGTGCGATTCTCGGTCGAATCGCGGATTAAGGGCACCTATGGCATAAGATTATATCTTTTTGCGGGATTCATGAGTCAAATAAGACATAAGCATTATTTTATTTCATTATATTGTTTTAATGTTCATTTATTTTTACAGCGTTAACAGATGTTAAATAAAGATATTAGTGAATGAGTAAATTCTTGAATCACTCGTTGGAGACCCAACCATTAGAAATCCATTCGCGCCACCGAATCAAAGCAGCGTGGTTGCCGCGTAGCGCGCATTCTATTGACTCGCCCCGCCCACTTCGGAAATAATCAACTTCTTATAATTACTGCTCGGTAACTAAACAGAAGATTGATTCTATTTTTTTTCAGTACACTCATTGACACTGAATCTACGTCATGTGTTTCGTTCATTGAAAACTCTCGATTGTTTTTTTTTAATTAATTAAAACGTAGGAAATCCAACTTGATCCCATGTTAAACTTGACAAAATGAAAAAAATCATATCCCAAATTTGAAACACAACATCGTGACAGGAATAGGCTCGTTTTTTAGCTAATTTTCCAAACTGTTTATAATTAAAAAATGAAAAAAAACTGTCGATTTAAAAAATTACACGACAACAACCTTAATCGATTTTGATATTCCTATACAAATATTTAAACAGGAACGTTCCTTTCGAAATTTTTCTATTGATTACTAAACGGTAACGCAAAAAGAAAAATCGGGACGAGAAGGGCGTATAAACCAATGGGACTGATTAAAACAATCCAATAATTGATATCTATTCACTTTTTCAAAGTTCTTCCGCTTTTTCTGAGCATTTGTCAGAATGTTTTTCTGTTTTTTAGAGTATGAAAAGAATTCAATTCCATTCTTTCTGCAGAAAATTGGATTCTCTATAAGGACTCAATCTCTTGATCTTCTTGATCTCTGTGGTTTGTATTATTTGCCATAATTCAAATTCGTCGAAACTTTTTTTTGAGTTTGAGGGTGTTTAGGAACATTTTCCAGTGGAAAAATACACGTAGCCATGGATACCTGCCGGCTGAGACAATAATTCAATATTCATGAAATCCTGGGTAAAACCGAATTAGTATTTATTATTGTCAAACAATGCAATTATGCGTTTATTTACATTAAAACTGAAGAATTGAATTAATAATCAACAGGATAGATTGTCATCTCTCTATGGCAATTCTATGGGAATCTCAATAGATATCCAATATAATTTTCTCGCAAATGCACCAGTTTTTCATGATTTGTTTTTCATGCCTTTCTAACTATTAAAAATGTTTTCTTTCGAAGAAGGAAGAACTCTATCCTGAATCGTTTGCATTCTTTATACGCTACTTTTCTTGTACTGGAGATCGATAAAAACCTTTTTCAATATTCCGGATGGAAAAAAAAAATATTGCAAATTATAAATCTCGAAAGAAAACAGTGAAAACTAGATGTCCACTCATAAAAAGGTGTTACGCACAATTAACTGGTGTGAGAACATAGCAGGCATAATTAACTCAAAAGAATTCCCCAATGCACCTTTAATTAAACCTTTCGAGTGCTATCCTTTTCAGCTGATGACGACCCTGATTAAGACAGACATTGAGATTGCGACGCACGTTGCAATGTATGGAGGAACTCAGAAGGATGCGTTGAGGTTGCGGCGTCAGAGTGTTCCACTCACTCGCAAGAAATCATCAATGTCATATCTCAGCGCACAGTCCGAAACTGAGACTGCCGCGGCATCCGATGTGAGACCCCATCACATTCCATCAGAAAAATCATAAAATGAATAAACAAATGTTGATTTATGTGATATCTTGGGTGAAAAATCTATAGAAGTTTATATACTAAAGACGATAATATTTTTCTAATATCGTTAACTAATTAATAATCACTTTTAACGCGTTCCTTAACTGCAATGCATGTTTTATTTATTATCATTTTCTATTTGTATTAGAAATTGACTTTTCACGTCGATGCCTGCGTTTTACGATAAACAGTTCAACAAATTCAACAGATGTTGATCCTCAATTATAAAAAAATTCTTCCGGAGGAATGTTTCAAAATTTTTTCTTAAATATTGGAAATATAAACTAAAAAGCATCAAAACATCTGAGGAAGTAGATAATTGCTAAAGAAATTACGGGTAAAGCTATTTAGAAAATTTAGTAGAAAAATTCAGTATTTTTTTAGAGATATTGACGGTTTTATGGGAGTTTAAATTCTTAAATCGAATTTCAAAAAATATGTAATACATTGAATCGAATCTTTCATAGACAGAAAGTGTAACAGCAGTTGCATTATTTTTTCCAGAGTTTACTTAAATGATGCTTTAATAGAGTTCTCATAAAATGTCTTTAATTAATTGAGTTATTCTTTTCTTTATCATGGCACTTCAAATTAACTTTTTAGCTTTTTGTAACTTTTTAACTTTTTTATAAAAATATTATAGATTCTTTAAAATCAAGAAGTAACTTGTGTGATTGTTAATTATCGATTAGAATTATTATTTCAACAACTGTGGTGGAAGGTGTAATTATTGTTGATTCATAATGTTTCCATTTCGGCAAAGAGTGGTTTTCGTAAATTTTTTCATAAACGGTTTCGTACATTTGAGTAATCGTTTTTGTAGAGAAGAAAAATTTCTACAAAGAACTGGCTCGATCATTTTTCTGAAATCCAACCCTTAAAGAAATGATATCATTTTGGCAACTAGTACATATCAGTCTTCAACTTTATGCACTTATTGTTTCTAATCACAATTTATTTATTTATTCATTCATTTATTTATATATTTATTTATCACCTCCTTTTGAAATCATCTCGCCTGTGTAAAACTGCTGTGTAGAAAGCCTGTTCATGTTTTTCCGTTTCTTTAATTAATTCATTATTTTTTATTTTATTTAGCATTTCGTTGCATTTGCAATTCTCAACCTTTCAGGATAATTATAATTTTTGTGATCATTATTTTCATGTAAGGTGGAGGATTTAATGGGCTTGCAATTCGTAGAAAATTTATTTGGATCATCGTTCTAGCTTGGACAGTCAGCTGTACAGTTAACGCTCAACTCTGCAACTGCTAAAAGCTGATTTGTTCGATATTAGAAAATACTTTGAGTCGTATTGTTACACTAGTTTTTTTTTTAATAGGACGGGGATAGAACAAGTTTAGTCTCTTCTGAGGCTGAGCGGGAGCTCAAGGCTGACGATCTAACCAAGTCTCCGACACCCTCGGACTCTGGCCAACGTCTGGAAGACGATGGCCCAGATGATGGCGATGGAGAAGAGACGAAGAAAGGAGCTTCGTTACTGACTTACTTCAAATTCATTCTTGAATTTATCAATAGCTCGATGGTCTCTGCCACAAGATACTTGAACAGGTTCTCCAGGGATTACCGGTATATTCGAAAAGTTCTGGCGAAGGAGAAGAAAATTTTGAAGGTAATTACAAATGGTAATAAAAGTTATTAGAAGTCGAAATATTTTGTATCCTAACGTCAAGTCAAGGCAAGAGATATAATTTTGACTGGAGGAACCATAATCTTTTAAATTCGAAAACAGTAACTTTTAAACAGTAACTCACAAATCAGCTTTTATTTACAATTAATAACCTTGTTATTCTAACAAAATTATTCCTCGAAGAAGACAATTGTATTTAGAATATTAGAAGACCTCCAACAATAAATCCAATTAAATTATTCAAAAGGAATGTTTTTTGAAAATTTATCGCATTTAGATTTATTGTCATTTAATTTATTTCTGAAGAATATGTTTCATCATGTTTCCACTTTATTGAAAATAATTAATGATTAATTATTGTTTTTTGTGCAGGCGAAACCCGATTTTAGAATGGGAATGCGATTGGGCATCAATCAAATCTGGCAGCCCATGCCGTTAATCAAGCAGAGGTGAGCATTCCATGATTACTAACAAAAAATTGAAAATATTAGATGAAAAATTCGAGCGCATTCGGAAAAAAATAGTTCAGTAGGTAGATAGATACTTTTATCAGCAGGAATGTTTAAAACAGAAATTTCAAACTTCAAATGAGAAGAGAAGAATTCCTTGAAGCTGATGAGACGTGGTATCCTGAATATTATTTTTTTATTTTGTATTTATTACAATAATTTTGAATTACTCCTCTCCCGTCAGTGAGTTTGTACACATTAGAACAGTAGTAAATATATTCACTCTGATAGTTCAGAGACGGAGGGAGATACTGATGAGACGACGGACGGGGGTGAGGGTCCGAGTCAGCCGAAGATCGAGGATCAAAGGTAGGGAGTGTAGATTTGTGCAGGCTGAGCGTTTGGCTGATTCGTTTTCTCATTCTTCCAGTAGTTAGTTGGGTAGCTTGGTATTCTGACATTAAACCACAGTTATCACAATCTAGCATCGATCATATGCATTACATTAGGTACTAAACGATTTTTGTGCACTCGTTGCCTCTTTGATCAGAATAATGTGTGCAGCGCTCCTTCAGATTCTCCGCAAATGGCTTCTATTGTAGTTCTGGTAAAACCATTGATAATACTGGGATAAATCAAAGCAGAGGTAGCGAAATGTTTGCATTCCTCCAGCTGGGTGAATAATTTTCAAGAGCTAATAATGAAATTTCAAATCTTTTTTTATTCAATTTACTACTGACATCAATGCAATTGAGCAGAAAAATTGGATCTTATGGATTCAATAAGGCTCAACCAATTAGTGAAAGTTTGATTAAAAGGTATCCAAATTTTAAAATTGTTTCTCAGAGAAAATATTTGTATTTGTTGCTGAATTAGAGAAATTGGTGTTGTTTTATCATTAGGAAGGAGAGCTTGCTGACACTGCCCCACATCCGAATTCTGGCCCCAAGTTTGGAGCGAGGATTGGACGGTTCCTCCTCCAGGTACCGGTTGTCCTACAAAATTGATTGTTTCAAAATTATTTTGATAATATCCCTAAAATGCAAGAGAATAAATTGTACGCCACTGTTCGCTTATCTGCACGTCTCGCGCTATATTTATGCCTCTTCTTCTACATTTTACATTTTACATCCCTTGTTTTCTACTCTTCAGTCAATCGAGCATTCATCTTGACCGACTTTTAGGATGAATGTGCTTGTGTTATGTGAATAAGGATGTCGCAATTGTAATTCAGTAATGAAGTGATAGAAAATTTTAAGTGGAAGTGAACTTCTGACTGAGTAAAAAAAATTGAGTGGATTTCACAACAAAATATCATTTTCTAAAGTTGAGGCTAATTTTCTAACGTTTATCTGCAGTCCTCTGCCTCATTTTTCTCTTGAAAAAAATACAAATCTAATAAAATTAGAAAATTTGTGCCTCCTAGAATAAATCGCAGAAGAATAAATTGTATAAAAATCAATGGCTATTCACTTTTTTTAAACTGAAATTGTCATAATATAAAAGTGTCTTTTGACAAAAATCCGAAATCATCGCTTCCCTACTGAATTCTAAAACATTCTTGACGTCTCAGTGTCTGAAACCATTGCTTCACCCCTGTAGACCCCAACCACTAATCTCCTAAACATTTTACAGCTCGATTCTCACACGAACACAGCAGACACCGCAAACCGAGGAGGAACAGCCGGAGCTCTCCGAGATAGATCAGCCCCCAATAATTCAACTCCTAGCCTCCATCTGGTTCGGCATTCTGGCACACTCCACCTTCATGTGTTACTTCATGATCTTCCTCCACCAAATCAAGAACGCTTCAGTTCTTTCGATCCCCCTGCCGCTGATGGTCTTCTTCTGGGGTTCCCTAACGATCCCCCGACCGTCGAAAACATTCTGGGTGACAATAATCGCCTACACCGAGGCCATAGTTATAGTGAAATGCATTTTCCAGTTGGACCTCATATCTTGGAATCAAAATGCTCCTCCGAGTAGTCCCCTCTATCCCCCCAGGATAATGGGAGTTGAGAAGCAGCCAAACTACGCCCTCTGGGATCTTCTCCTCCTGCTAATGGTCTTCTTCCACCGTTTTATGCTAAAATCTCTGGGTCAGTGGACAACCCCCTATGTAGCCAGAAAGATCATTCCCTCGAGGTTGACTCTAGCTACACTTCAAAGTTCCACTGAGAATAACGGCCAAGAACCGACGAGATTCCACTGGCAGAACGAAGAACAAGCTCAACAACCTCGACAGTCATCTCAGCCTCCACAACCTCCAGAGGGCAATCCCTCAGCAGATGAACCAGATCAAACCTCTACAGCTCAGGAACATCAATCTCCTCCAGCCCCCACAGCCTCCAACGAGGGACTAGTGGCAGTAAAAGGAGAAGAAGTCCCAGTCTGCACAGACAAACTTTCAACAGCTGTGAATATAACAGCTCAGAAGTACCTCGAGCCAACTCGAAACTTCTTCGGCAGCATTCTGAGTCCAGACGGCAAGGAGAAGACCAACGTCTACGCTTACATGTTTCTCTGCGACTTCTTTAACTTTCTCCTTATCATCTTTGGTTTTTCATCCTTCGGGACACAACAGGGCGACGGCGGTGTAGCGGCTTACTTTCAGGAGAACAGAGTCCCCATGCCCTTCCTCCTCATGCTGCTTCTCCAGTTCGCACTGATTGTCATCGACAGAGCTCTCTTCCTTCGTAAATCAATCCTCGGAAAGCTAGTCTTCCAGTACTTCCTGATCTTCGGTGTTCACATCTGGATGTTCTTCATTCTCCCCAGCATTACTGAGAGACAGTTCAATAATCGTTTACCACCACAAATTTGGTACATGGTGAAGTGCTTCTACCTTCTTCTGGCAGCTTACCAATTGCGACTAGGATATCCAACCAGAATCCTCGGGAATTTCCTCTGCAAGAAGTATAGCATCATTAATTACGCTCTCTTCAAAGTCTTCATGTTTGTGCCCTTCTTGTTTGAACTTCGAGCTGTGATGGACTGGATTTGGACCGACACCTCCATGACCATCATGGACTGGTTCAAGATGGAGGACATCTTCGCGTCTATTTACCAGATCAAGTGCATGCGAGGTGTAGAGACGGATTTTCCACAGCCCCGAGGCGTTAAGAAGGCCCAGATGAGCAAGTACATGGTAGGAGGCGGCGCTCTCTTTCTCATAATCGGTCTAATCTGGTTTCCTCTTCTGCTCTTTGCTCTGGGTGGCACTGTCGGAGTCTCCAATCTCCCTTATGAAGCTTCCCTGAGCATCAGAATCGGCTCTTACGAGCCTATCTACACCATGTCAGCCCAGGACACATCAATTTTTTCTTACTCTGAAGCTGACTTCAAGACCCTGAAAAATGTGTACTCAAAGAGCAGGCCTGCAGTTACTTTCTTGGAGAATTATGAGGCTACTGATGTGGCTGCGGTCAGGCTCAGTAGATCCTCAAAAAAATTGTGGGCAATTTCACCACCGGACAAGGAAAGATTGAAGATGGAGCTGGAGTCCAATGCGACGCTGATGTTCCATATTGAATGGACGATCTCCAGAAAGACTGATGTCAAGGACTCCACTGGAGTCACAACAACACCGAGGAATATACCGATCCCGGCGTGGATCAATGGGGAGTTCAATCCCCTCAGAAAGAATTTAGCGGAGTTACTGGCGCCTGATCCTCCATCGAATTTGGCGAACGTGTCGATTCCAGTGAGGAATGTCTTCCCCAAGTTTTTAAAGGTCACCAACAGGATCACTGCTGAGGTGCCACAGCTGATGAGGAATATGTTTAGTGGTGTTGATGATGGTGAAGGGTATGATGGGACGGACTATCTATACAGGAATGCAACTCTTCATTTGTCAACTGCTACTGGAGCTAACAGTGGACAGTGGTGGGTTGTTGATGAGAACTGCGACGATCAGATATATATGAATTTGTTGAGGCTTATTCCGTTGAACGATTGTAATTATATATTCATGTTTTTGTTCAATGACAAGGCATTTCCGGAGGGACTGAGTTTTATCAGTGGGTTTGGGATTCTGGGGCTGTACACAACGGCTGTCATCGTGGTTAGTCAGATCATGAGGAGGGCCGTGAGTGAGATGGCACCCAAGATCATGTTTGACGATATGCCTTATGTAGATAGAATTCTCAGGCTTTGTTTGGATATTTATCTGGTGAGGGAGAGTGGGGAACTCAGCTTGGAGGAAGATCTCTTTGCCAAGTTGATCTTCCTTTATAGAAGTCCAGAGACGCTCATCAGGTGGACCAGGCCTCCTGAGCCTGGAGTAGGAGCTAGGGAGGAGGGGGAAGAGGAGGAAGAGGAGAGAGAGGAACGAGATAGGTTGAGGGATCCTTAGGGTGGAAGAGGAGAAAGAGGAGAAATTACTTCATTGATCAAGTAATTTTATGGAAGATTGAATGAGCGGACGTTTCACATTTTGTCAGGTGTAGAAATAATCTGCGGAATTTAGAAAGAAATGCTTTCCTGGAGTTTCTGAAGGTACCAATTTAATCACTCCTGAGGTACCACAGCTGAAGAGAACTTAATTAATGACTTGATTGATCAAGTAATTCAAAGGAAAATAGAATGAGCAGTGTTTTTTTACGTTTCATTAGATGTAAAAATGTATTGATAAGTTTTTGGAGGAAATGTCGAGGAATTTTTGTTTGGATATTTCTAACAATTTGCTAACAGCTCCTCGAGATTTTTTTCATAGAATTATTTTTTTGAAAAATGAATTAATAATCGGTTAAAAGAGAGAATTTTAAATCTATGTTCTATTATTTTACATGGGTTATCAATTAAATGCTGAGCGCATATCTCTAGTCAGTTGATGGCTGATTTTGTCTTCAGTAGTTCTAAGTGGCTTATTGAGACTGTTAAAACGTCCGGTGAACGTTAAATTGTTTATTTTGTAGTGAAGTGTTGAAGATTATGGGGATATGGGATTATGGGAGTCAAATAATGTTACAGATATTATGTTGGAGACGATAATTTTCTGGCTGGAGAACAAAATATCAAACGCATTTTTTTTGTTTAGACATAAAATTCTTCCCTAATTCTTAATTTCTTAATTCTGATTATGACTGAGATGATTTCATGGTTAATGAAGGGAAATATGTCTACCAACAGTTTCACTTTCTATTAATTATGCAAATTTCTTGAAAATTTCTGAGTATACAAAATCAATCATATTTTTTGAGAAACGACTAAATTTATCCCAGAAAATATTCAGTTCTTTCAAAACCTCAAGCTGTTTAACATTTCCGGAGTAATCTAAAAAGAATTTTCAATGCATTTTCTTTTCATCGCTTTCACTCGAAGAAAATTAATTATGAAATTGAATGGATAAGCGCTTGGAACAATCAAATACGTGGCCAAATTAAACAACTCACACCGCTGTTCACCAACCACTAAGTATAAATTGAAGCGATAGTAGTTTAAAAAGTTGTCCATAAAAATTTGCGATAATTTTAAAAACAATTCTAGACTTAAGTTTTGTTGTCTCTCGTTAGTGATAATTCATCATTGTGCCTCAATATACTGTATAAGTGCATTTAAGAAAGCGTTTATCGTCAATATTTTGATTGAAATCAATTTATTGAACTATATGCATCATTTATTAATCAATTTATTAATTATCAATTATGAATTATACTACAGAAAGTTTCATTTCTTTAAGTCCGACGTTCATCCATGGGAATTAGGATGGCTGAACTGTTACTAGAGTAGAGCCATCTGATTCTTCCAGAAACATCATAAATTCTCTTCATTTTGTGTTCATTTTTGTATATTTATAATATATGACTGGTGAGAATACGAACCTCAATGATTTCAAGTATTCCACCATCACCAGTTCACTCATCGAATGTTTGTAAATACATAACAACGCGTCAATGTCAATTTTGAATAAATGCGAACTTTAATAAATCAATACTGATAAAAATCTGTAATTTGTTACAAAATTGCTTGCACCTTTAATATTAAGCCTAAGTAGAAAATCCTTTACTCCTTGTTAGGTATTCATCGTGGACAATTTCGAAAATTCTTTGAAAAAGCTAAAAACTTTATGATACTGGAAATTTTATCGAATTTTCTTTTAGATGCGAATAATTTTTCGCAGATTCACGTAAAAAAATCGATATGTTTTCTGTTCGTGCCAAAATTCCTCAATCGGCAAAAAGTTGTCTAAAAAATTAATAAAATTTGATCGTTTTATAGGAACTTTAGCTATTCTTAAACATGAAAAAAAATTCATTCCGAATAAATGCAAAACTTTAATAATCATAAAAATACAAATTTCAATACAAAACACCCCTTCATATTTGCAATATCAACTTGAAGTACAACTCCACAAACAGGTTCTCTGATGAAATTTTTAACATTAAAGATATGTTAGTTATGTATAAAAATGACAGATGAGTACAAAACCAATTAATTATTCATTAGTCCTTTTCCTTTGAGTGTTGACAATTCAAGAGAGGACCAAGAGTATTTATCAATTAATTCAGCGATGGTTAAGAGATTCATAGATTACCTTCAAAATAAAAAAACAATATGTACAGTAACCATTAGGAATTACTTTTTGTATATTCTACTCTTACGGAGTCAATTTCCCTCGCACAGTACAATTTATTATTTAAACAAAAACAAAATTTTCTCCTTACAGCTGAAATTAAAAACTTCTCCCTATTGACATGGGGCTTTAAAACTGTTATTAAGTTAACTAAAACTCCAAAATATTAAACAAAAAAGTGATTTATGAATATAAAAACAAACAATTAATTCGTTGCACTACTACGTCATTTTCATACATAACTATTCGATTTTTAATCTCACTTCAATAGTCTGCGATTTAGAAACTTCACCAGAGCCAACTTTAACGAATCATTTCTGCTCAAGATCCTTGATCCTCGTTCTGAGCATGAGATTCTCCTGCTTCATCTTCTCAAAATCCTCGGTTGTCCTCTGCAATTCATCAACTCGACTCCTGAGATGTGCCACCGTCTCCAGCAGTTGATAATTCTCCTTAACAAGAGCTTGAAACCTGGGAGAACCCTCACTGAGGTTCAGCTCTCCCAAATCATCAGTAACCAGCATTAACTGTTTGATCATATTGGATTGGGACTTGATGTAGAGATCCTGCATCATCCTCATGACTTTACTGCTTTCCATTTTCGTATATGTGCTGACAATCTCCTTAATAGCATTCAACATCGTCAACGATGTATTATCAACAGTCTCCGATTTTTTAACAACACTATCTGCTCCTTTGCGACGCTCCTTGAGGATTTCTGCTTGAACACTGTCCCCTGAGGAGTCAGAGGGCCGACTATTCTCCTTGGAGGATCCATCGGACAATCTGCTGCTCTCCCTCGATCCACTCTGACGTTTCCCCCGTGGCTTGAAGCCCTGAATCGCCTTCAGATCCTCCAATTTATCGAGATTCTCCACTGGCTTCAACTTCTCTTCAATAATCTTCACTTTCTTCTCAGGTTTCTTTGGTTTTGATATAGGGGCTGTTATTTTCAGCTCCTTCACGGGCTTCTTAGGCTTCGGATCACTCGGACGTTTTTCTGGGGACTGTTGGGGATCTGCGGATCGGGGAGAGTTGTGTTTTGCCCCTGAAGGGTCAACGGGTATTACTGGCTTCTTTGGAATCCCTGGGGAACCAGAGAACTTTCCCTGCTTCCGCATGACTTCTCGTTCAAAGTCAGCACAGAAATCAACTTTGGGCGACTCTGATCGACGAGTTGTTATGTATCGTTCTGCATCGCGAACCGCAGATCCTGCCTTCTGTTCCACAAGACCTAGATCTTCAAGGAATGAGTCATTCATCTTATCGGCTGTGATGTAAGTAGAGCTGCAATGATAATTAGAGGATTGAGTGAGCATGTGTCTGTCTATCGTGACATAATTTATGAACCCTTTGTTACCTATGTCGTTTCAGAGGGATTTTTGGTATTGAATTGATTTTGTTTTAATTTTGAAAATCTGTCTAATTGTTGATTAAATGAGATCATCTTCCATTCCTTGATGAAGAATGTTTTTAGATTTGGAGTGAGATCAATCAATCAATTTATTCCAAAGTTATTTTGAAAAAAAATTGAAGTGTCTATTTTGCCCTACCTGCGCCTACTCTCTCTTTCTATTAATGATATTGATGACGAGAGATTTTTTTTTCGTTTACCATACAAACATGAGCAAGTCACGTTTATTAATACAAGCAGGGAGGGAGGGAATATTTATTGTTGTGGGATGGTCAGGGACAAGACATCAAGTGGGTGGACAGTGGAATGAGGTAGCTAACCTCTAAATAGGCTGCTTCATACTGGAATTAATTAATATTGGGGCATTGGAAGAGTTGAAGTGAGTTTTAACGACAGTAATTCAATAGCTTTCCTTTTGATTGATATCTGAAAGGAGCTAAATGGAGATAATCATGATGTTTATGTTTTTGTTTACCTGAATATGTTGATGTGATTGGGATTTGTGTTGATATTTATGAAATGATTCCGATTTCCGGGAGCGTTGTACACTTCTCTCTATTTTATCCGGAGAATTTCGATAATTGAAATTAGTGGCTGATTGCAGGTATCAGAGGCACTTGTTGCATTACAGTAAATAAAGCGTGCGGTATCGGCGTTTGCAACTGTCAAATTCAAAGGGTGACATCCATGGATACCAACTTGATAGCGCTTAAAGCCCGCGTGGAGGAAATTTTCTTCTCGAGTTACGATTTTACGCCCTCGTCCTTTGCGGGGAATACCAAGAACCCACATGCGTGTGAGCCTCACACTGGAGGTGACTCGGTACAGGCGTAACTTCAATGTAGCAGGACCAGCAGGACCGAAAATGAGACGACAGATTGTGCAGGGCCCCGAAGGTTTTATGTACAAATGCACACATTTTGCCTGATGATAGTCAATAATTCACGAGGTTCGCGAAGCGGGAGGTACTGAAGTTTCTTCAAGGAGCACGAGATTTGCGAGAAGGGGACACTCCCGAGTTGCTGGGACTACTCGTGGGAGGTTGGTCCCGAGTTGCTGGGACAACTCGGGACCACTCGTCGAGTTAATGAGACAACTCGGGGAGAGTCCCCGAGTTAATGAGCTAACTCGGGAACAGTCCCGGAGTGTTGCTGAAACAACTCGGGGATAGATCCCGCCGGCTCAAAAGCGCGGTACTCAGTTAAATTATCACGTTTAGAATTTCTTTACAAATTGACTTTACGAGTCAAAAACCACTTTTTTCACGTGTTACGAACTAGTATATTTCGTAACAAGTGAAAAAAATGGTTTTTGGCGAGTGGGAGGTTTATATCACGAGC
>JAPYZM010000748.1:0-25840 GCA_030522845.1 Psyttalia concolor
ACCTCGAAATCCCCGTGACTAATTACAAGAAAAATAATTATCAAAGCATGAGCAAACCTAATTTCCGACGTCCGTGCCTGATTTCTGCAGGTCGGAAATTATTCCTGTTCCCGATTTGATCAGTATTTCACGTGTAATGAGTGACGGCGATTTCGAGGTGACAAATTACTTCACCCAGCCCTCAAGGACATCAAATGTTAACCAGAGAAAAAAAATATTTCTTCGATTTAGGTCACCTCAGCCGCAAATAAACGATCTCAATTAGCACAAACTACACGGGAGATTACGGACACATTAGTCGGCTCGTTTGATGCCCTTTCATTTTATTATATCCATTCAAATGACATTTACGGTGTTTCTTTTAATTCCAGGGTACCAAGCTATGGATCATCATGGAGTACTTGGGTGGCGGTTCCGCTTTGGATCTCATGAAGGCCGGAAGCTTTGAGGAAATGCATATTGCCGTTATTTTGCGGGAGGTACTCAAAGGCCTTGATTATCTCCACAGCGAAAGGAAACTACATCGAGACATTAAAGGTACGGTTATTCAAATGAAGATCTAGGTATTAAGCTCTCTCTTTTCCTCTCTCTCTCTCTCTGGGAGACCAGGATTTTTCATCTCTCCGGCTTTTGTCGGCATTGTTTTTGCAGCTGCAAACGTACTCCTCAGCGAAATGGGGGATGTGAAGCTGGCGGACTTTGGGGTCGCTGGACAACTGACGAACACAACGAGCAAGAGGAATACCTTCGTCGGGACTCCCTTCTGGATGGCGCCGGAAGTCATCAAACAATCGGCCTATGATTCTAAAGTAAATATGTCAATATTTAAGTCTACAAGTGATACTTTTGAGGAGTGTTACGCGACGTTCCGTGAAAGAGGTCAATTAATTGAAGTGTCAGGCATGAGTTGTCATCATTTTCGGGGGTAAATATTGGTTTTCGGGGAAAATTCGAGAGTAACTGACGGTCAGTCGGGAATTGCAGGTGAAAGGCTTTATTTACAACTCCAGAAAATGTAAATAACCTTCTTCTTTGAATTAGATCATTACTTAAATTAAAATTGTATGATAAAATATTACAATTTTTGCATTTGAATAGTTGATTTTTATTAGAGAACTACTCGGAAAAATAATTTATCCCGTATCAATTCCACACAAACTCTTCAGTTAATTTTTGATTGCTCACGGTAATCAGTAAATATTTAATTACAATTGATTTTCCTTCACCGTCGGGGACAGAAACTCTTCGTCATTTTTTTTTACCTTCATTTTCTCTGTGGTCATTTCCACTTTACGTGAGTTCACTCGTAAAATTCGAATGAACGACCTCATTCCCGATATATCAATGTAATATTAATGCAAATGGAGGAATATTTGACGGGAGGCAGTGACAAATTAAACGTCATTGTTCTATTGATTTTTCTCTCACTTCAGTTCGCTGGGAAAAAATTAATTTTTCAGTCTTTATCATTCAACATTAATTTCCATTCCATTTCCTGTCGTGCGCGCTCGGTTCAGTTAATGTCCACGGAATTCATTGAATTCACTCGGAATGCTTGCGATGGATTTATCACAATTTTGTTCTTCATTTTTTTTACCCAGGGGAGGATGAAAAAAGAACAAGTCGTTTTATTTCCTTTTGAAGATTTCAGAACCAACTGCATTTAATGAACTTCCTCTCCGCCGTAGATTGTACAGTAAATTCCATGGAAAATTACAAATTCGTGACCCAATTCTTCAATTTAATTAAACGTGTGCACGGGAAAAATCAATCTTTACGTTGAAATTAATTTTCATCTGACGAAGCCGTCAGAATTCTCCCCTTACTCTCATTGTTTTCCTTCATTCTCGAATTCATTTCCTTGGAATAATATTTTCTCAACAGACGTTCATTTTATCTACAGCCACCCGCAAACTTTGATTGAATTATCTGATTCCTGAAACACTGATGAAAATATTTTCATGTTTGATTGATATTATCGAGTCACTCGGGCGATATCTCAAATGTTATTACACGATAAATCAAAAGTCTTCAGGATTTTTTATGTGTTGGAATGATATCCAGATAATCAATCCTCTAACTTCGGTTCAGAATTTTTTGTATCTAAAAGATACTGACATAATTTTGATAAATTACCATTTGGAAAGTTCCAAGTCTTCAACTTCTGTTCGCACTGGATTTCTCACAAGAAAAATATTAAATAATATTAAATAATACTCAACGTTGTAGCTGAGTAAAGCTGAACATTCTCAGCCAGTCTCCATACGACGATAAGATGATAAAAGAAGTTTGATAATTTTTTTTAATGAATTTTGATGGATTTTCCTGTCCATGTGACTCTCACGAAAACAATTTCCGGAAATGTATGCCGTGGAATCCGGGGCATTCTTGACAGCGAATTCCTAAAGTGAGATTGACTCATTTCTTGATATTCCATTACTCATTACTAAATAATGTGGCCAGAGGTGATTGAAAATGCTGGAAACAAAATGGAGTCGAAGCTCCGCGGGATGACCGACCGAAGTCTCTGATTTTCCCCGAAAATTTCTCTCCGCGAATTTAAATACGCAAAAAATTGGGAACGTATGCCCACGGGCGGCCTGCCTACTCCTCGTTGGAATGAAATATATTCACCCCTGACGAGACCTGAGTATCGCCGAAGTCTCCTAAAACTCAGCAACCTCTGACGCAAAAGAATGAGTCGGATACACGTCAAGCGGATTCATAAAGCGACGTCAATGAAGGACAAATTCGGTGGGATAATGACTAATCCCAGTACATCCGTCGGGGGGTCATTCCCCCCCCAGACGACGATGTGCTTGTTGTTCCAATAGAGAGTCCCTAGATTTTTTGGCGCCGACATAACCTCAAAAATTATTGCAACGTTTCCCAAAATAGATACAAATTGCCCTCATTATTGCCTGAGTCCGGGGCTCATTCTCCCAGACGACGATGTGCTTGTTTTCCCAATAAAGAGTTCCAAGATTTTTCGGCGCCGACATAACCCCTAAAAATGATTGAAACCTTTTCCAAAAAAGATCAAAATTCCCCTCATTATTGCCTACTTCGCCTAATACCTAACCTTTTCCTTTTGATTTTCAGGCGGACATTTGGTCGCTGGGAATAACCGCGATAGAGCTGGCAAAAGGTGAGCCACCAAACAGCGAGCTCCATCCAATGCGCGTTCTCTTCCTGATCCCGAAGAACAATCCTCCCCAATTAACCGGCAACTACACAAAACAGTTCAAAGAATTCGTGGAAGCCTGCCTGAACAAAGACCCCGAGAACCGTCCGACAGCGAAAGAGCTCTTAAAATTCCAATTCATTCGCAAAGCGAAGAAGAACTCCTATTTAATCGACCTGATCGATCGTTACAAGAAGTGGAAGTCGCAGAGAAGCGAAGAGTCAGAAACGGAGAGTGAGAATTCCGACTCTGAGGATTCAAAGCAGGACAGCGATCTGGACGAGCCCTGGATAATGACAGTAAAAGGCCCTCACGGTGGTAAATCACCAATGATGCCTGTCTTACCCCCAATGGAGGACCAGCCGACCTTGAGCAATTCCTTCAGCAATTCACTGAGCAATAATACCCCAAATCATAGCACAGACAAGTCCCACGCGAACGGTGGAACCACTTCACCCCCTCAGGACCCCCTAGAATCCCCAATATTTTATTATAAAAATGAATCTAGAGATTCATCACGTGAAACTCAATCCAGAGATGATAATATACCGTCCCAACAGAATCCACCACCAAGTCCAATGCAAAAATCCAGTGTTTGGTGTGATACGAGTGAGGATCGCCACCTCCGGGATTTTAGACAGCAGAAGAAGCCACAGGTGCGTGATAATAATACACCCAAGGCCAGAAGAAGCAACAAACCTGATGTACCTGTTGTGCCAATGGAGGACAAACAGCGGCCGAGGAGCTCACAGGAGCCCAAACATGCTCGCAGTCCTACTCTTAATTCACTCCTGTTTCCACTTCTCTCTGAACTCCAACGCAAGTATCAATATTCGACGAGGGACAATAATGGCGAGGGCACTGGGGGACGGGCTGGTGGAGCTGTGGAGGAGTTGAGGAGTGCGTTCGAGCTGGCTGAACGCACCTCACCCGGAATTAATGAGGCCCTGGTTAGGGAAGTTCTCAAGGCCCTGCTGCCAGCTAATCATTCGGATAGTAGACTGTCGCTCATCATGGAGAAGATGACGTTGAGGTGAGAGCTTAAATTGAGAGTACCAAATTGTCGGGGGGGCTACACCGACGTCGGTGGCCGAAGAGGTTAGGTGCGAGCCTAGTGTGCGAAAGGTTGCGAGTTCAATCCCGGCTACGGGCGGTCTTTTCAATACCTGAGGCTTCGGCGAGCGGGAGGTTGCTATTAGAAGTAGTCGCCTGTATCGACATGGGTGTTCTTCTGCTATTCCTTGGTCGGCGATATGCCCCTCTAGTGAGTAGGGAAGGGCAAGCGGCCATAACTCCTCCAAAATTTTAGCCAAGTACAATCGCCATCTGTTCAATGTTTCGAGAAACTCCAAATCAGAACATAATACTTCCTTATCCGCTATTGTTGTTTGAAGTTCACAACAAATCCGAAGATATAAAATATAAGATAAATTTCCCCTAGACAGGAGAAATGCAAAAATGATTAACAAAATTAGGAAACGACCAGCACACTTAACCTAAAAAAAAGAAATCTTAAATTTTAACCTTATTTTTTACTAGAAATTCATAGATTATTTTCATAGCTATTATATTCTTTTTTGAAAAAACCTTTTGGAAATTATTTGAGAAACTCAATTGACATTTACTTAATAACTCGTTAGCCATTTCCGACATGGATGTTCTGTGCTTTCCCATGTCTTATCATGCGAATGCGGTACAGTGTAGAATCCACAGTCACATGCATAGGGAATGGATGCCCATATATCCCCAAAAGGATCGAAGGCTATAAAGATTTTTAAAAAATTATCCGGGGATTTTTTGTTAAGAGGCACGAGCAGGGGTGAATTTTAATTGGTCAAGGGCGAGGCAATCTTACATCTCTCGCAGTTGTCCACTAGGACATTCGACCTGTTTATTCGAGTGTAACAGTAAATTGGGGTTAAAAAAATACTCAAACTCGGATTCGCTTTTAATCTTTGAGACTACTAGGCTTCGGGTACTTAGGGGACATTGTTGAGCTTATCTTTTTCTTATCACACGGCTACAATAATAGAGTCACGTTTAATTCCTGCGTGAGACAGTTTTCAGGCAATTTATGAGAAAGAAATGGAAATGTTTGGTTTATTTTTGTTTGCAAGTAAGGAACGCTGAGATAATTAAGTCAAGATCTGTAGGATTAAATATTTGTAGACAATATGGGATTAAATAATTT
Source organism: Psyttalia concolor (assembly GCA_030522845.1). Taxonomy (NCBI): domain Eukaryota; kingdom Metazoa; phylum Arthropoda; class Insecta; order Hymenoptera; family Braconidae; genus Psyttalia; species Psyttalia concolor. Next base: position 5,376 of record JAPYZM010000748.1, read on the forward strand.
TCCCTGCTGACAGAATTTGCAACTGGAAAGTTGGGAATTTGTTTATTGCAATCAGGGAAAGCCGGGAGGGATTGAAATAAAACGAATCGGAAGGGCTTTTGTCATGTTATTTCTGTTGGAGTGATTCATAGAATGTCTGAAAAACTGCGCTCAATAAAACCGGGAATTGGAGACAGCTTGATCGATTGACCTAATGGATGTCATACGGTTTTTGGAAGAGGAAATAGTCCACTTGTCATTGATTTAACCATTTATTGACAGATAAATACGTCAATTGGTTCAATCACTGGTCAATATCGAAAATTGAACGATTCGTGGGATTTCCTGAAGGAAATGATTTGCAGGAAGTCATCAAGCCCCCCTTTTTTGTACAAGAGTTAGCTTTCCACGTTTTCATTTCAATCCGTCCGTCATCTGGGTCATTTATTATCATCTTCATTAAAACCCGCACAGCTGACCTCGATAACAGAATATCAAATTCCATCGCCGTTACATTAAAATTAAATTCAACTCACGCAATTAGTTTTCATCGGCAAAATTATGCCCATAATTTCGCAATTTTAATTCAACAATTCGCCGCTCAACAGTCCCTAATAATTATTATTTCTCATTCCGCAGGGACACGTAGGAAAAGGTTTGGACAAAAGTCCGTAAACAGCTGTGGATTGAAAGCACCTTGACATTATGAATGAATTCTCGTCTTTCGACTCGACCTCCAACCAACCGGGACATCTCCAAACCCACCACAAGTGTACTTGTGCTTGGACGAATTCACGAGAGCAATCGTGTGCCAGCGGTCTATCCGAATTCCTGCCTATATTTAAAACAAAAAAAATCCGAAAACCGAAAAAAAAATGACAAAACTACCCAAAAAAAGTAAAAAAAAAGTGCGGAAAGTTGTGATGAAAAAAACAAAAATTCAACACCGCCTCGGTCTGTGCAGTTGTTCATTCGTTTAAAATAATGCCAGGCTCTCCGTTATATTCTCTTCATTTTTAATTCTTTTCTTCGCTTGTTTTTTTGCACTCGTTAAGGGGCGAGAGGAAAAGTTTTAGGGGCGTTTATCACGTTTTGTTCAAAGCCCGAGCAACGACCGAGGCTGTTATAGAGAGAGAGAGCGAGAGGAAAAAACGAGGCAAAAATCCAGGCATTATTGTACACTGGAAATGAAAAGCCATGTAAATATGTATGTAGCTCGATAAGATATACTTATTGTTATGGTCGACAATGTTCCGACCGATTTCCCCCTCGTTCCCCCGCAGAAGGTTCCGACGTGTACGAGAGTTTTGTTCAAAACTAGGAGAGAAACAAAATGTTTAACAAAATTTATAGCGTAAAGAACGTCGGAAGAGCCTTTTTTCCATCCCCCCCTCCCCCCCAAGTTATTGACTTTTTACTAGTGTTAACCAATTTTTTTTTGTTTTATCTTTTTTGTTTTATTCTCGTCGGGTTTTTTTTTCGCATTTTCCTTTGAGAATTAATGAAGAATTATTAACGAGTTCGTTGTTTGAATTTGAGTAGATGGAGGTAGGGTTTGGGGTGGAAAGGTGGAGGGAGATGAGAGCAGAGGAAAAGTTGGAGGGATTCGTTGCTGATATCTGATGGCTCAATGAATTTTTTTTTGCTCTTATGTGGCTTCAGTAATTGTGGGGAAATTAATTATGGAGGACTTGATGAATTATCAATTCGAGGTAGGAGGTTTTAAATGGCAAATGTGGGTGATATCTTTAGGGGTAAATTAATTGGGTGACTATTTGTTGTTCAGGGGTGAAAGTGAAACATAAGTTGCCAGGAAAAATTTTGGCCGACTTTTATCGACAAATCCGAGAGTTGTCGAGATACTGGCAAAATAATCCGCGAGACATTCTCCTCTATTTATCTCCTTTCCCCATTTCACTGCTGAAACGAAAGTAGGAAATATTAAACCAGAATTTGAAAGGGTGAGAGCGTAGAAAAATGTCCCCGGGGGACATTATGTAACAGTGAGTTTTATCAGTACCACGTGTAGTATTCTATAATGAGACTAGTGGATGGATAATTAACATTTTGGGGAGGTAGACAAGTATTTTTTGTGATTAGAGAGAATAATTAAATGAAAAATTTTATGAAACTGTAGATAATCCAAGGGAGTTCATCAATTATTTTATTATCTATCATTCCTACTATCTTAGTAAGTAATTGCGAGGAAAAACTACTTCATCAATGGATTTATCAGTCATTGTTTAACGGTCCTAGGAGAGTCCTTGAATATTTCTAACATTTCCTCTACCCTCTCACCCTCATTGCATTTCTGCTTGTCCCCCTCAATATCTACTCATTAAACCCAATTTCATGCAGGCGACACAATTCAAGTCATCCTCACTTGACTTTTCAGAGAAAATCAGCAAAAAATTGGATTGTCCCTCGTATTTTCGGAAATATCTCCGGCAAGAGTCGTCTGACAAAAAAATTGCATAAAATCAATTTCGTCACCGACAAAATTCTCTCCAAAAAATGTCTCTTGATCATTCTTTCTAAAATCAATAATTGCTGAGATAATGTCATAATTTATCACGTCACTTTCCTAGTGTTCCGTTATTTTTGTTTTCGTTCAAGTCCTAATTTGAAAATTATTTCTTTCAACTAAAACGATCGATAATTCAATCGATTTAATTGAATAATCTTCCCGGGAACTGTGGGTTCCGTAACTGAAAATTGAAAGACAAATTCTCAAGATCTTCTGACCAGTGGAAACAAATTGTTTTTCGAAGCTCGTTTTGCATGAAATTTTGTGACTCATCTCCACATGCAATTTCACTCGCTGAATTCCATTTTATTCTCATTATCTAATGAATTTCCTCTTTGTTCCTCATAAGTGGCCATTACTATTTATTATTTTCCCCGAACATGTCAAGTAGTGTTCATACAAGGCACTGTGGAAAATAAAAGAATTAAATCTCTTGAATATTGAAGCCCATCGAATAATCAACAATTGTAATTCAGTCGGATATAAAAATGAAAATGTGAGAGTGAGAAAAAGCTGTAAAAAAAAAATATGAGATAGAGACTAACGTGGTAGCAATAATGGAGAATTAAATAATGGGGTAGATTTGCAATTTATGTATATATTGTATTTTGCAATCTACGGCTGCGTTGGAATGTATTATATATGGTTAAAGGGGTTTACTCGCAGGAGATTCCAGTGGGGGGAATAAAAACGTACGATTAGGTATTCCGTTTGGACAGGCATGTACAAATCTTAAAAGAAAATGAGAAAACGAAAATAATAAATCTGTATTGATTCTATTTCATCAGAGAGCCATGATTTCTTTGGTCTTTTCCCTTCGGCCAGGACGAAAATCAGAAAAATGACGGAATTTATATATTTATTTTAAAACGAGACTTTTCAGGTGCGCCAGGAGTACCCGTTTTGAAGCAAAATGTCCTGAGGAAGCCAATGGAATTGACCTCGTCCCGATATCTCAATTAGTTCTCAAGAAATCTGCAAAAAACCGAACGAGCGTCAGCCAAGGTCACCCAAGAAGTGCCATTTTTGGTGTTTTCTGCTTTAGAAACGTCAAAAGTCGATTTTTCGCACTTTTTACGGCACGAGGGTCTTCTAAGGGATACCAAAATGTCCCGAGAAATGCACTGGAGTTGGCCTCGTCCCGATATCTCCATTAGTTCTCGGGATATGGCCAGAAATCGGGATCTTGACCTGCCAGGGTCGGCAGGGAACGGATATCGGCATCCTGAGGGCTCAGAAAAATCGTAGAATCATCTGAAAACGATCTCTCCCCCCTAAAACCCTTTATTTATTAATAAATTAACAACTCCAGGATCTACGAGGGAGTTGACAAAAGCCCCAGCCACCAAAACCTCCCGTGGCGCCATCTCTCCCTTGACGCGTGTACCAACTCTACTAACCTCCAAAACTGAGCACTTGGCCTCCCTCGTTGGTCGTCGTCCTCGGGGTTGGCAGTCTGGATATCACAAGTCCACGGTTGTCACTAGCAATGGCGGATCCCTGCCTGTGTGCGTGTGTGTGTGTCAACCCCAAAAAAACTTAGTTCTCCCTCTCCTCTTCCCCAACTCCCACTCTTCCCGAGTCCAATGGCAGAGTCTGCCCCGACGTGTGAAAATATCCACATTCTGGAAACGTAACTTACAACGTGACCGACGTGACGTGTACCTACACAACCACATTTTTATTATTTCTCGCTCGAGGCAAAAACCGATGAGATTTTCCTACTGAGTTCATTAAAATCCATCAAGATTTTACGAAAAAAGAAGTATGAGTATTAGTTCTGTTCTTTCGTTGAGTAATTGGAAAAGTAATAAAAACGATCACGCCATGCCGAGTTTAATTTCTAGTAATTGGTAAGTTGAGCTATCTTTTTTTTTCCGTAGTTATCGAACAGAGGGCTTTATTAACGTGGCCGCCATCTTCTAATAATTCTAGTGGGACGATGTGTAATGATTTAGGAGTAGAACAGATGTCCTGAGATGTTTGATGAAGATTAGTCGACTAGAAAATTAACAACGTGCTAGATTTCCTCAGATTTATCCCTGCACATCGGCAATTTAGGGTCTTCGGGGGGGGCCCAATGGCAGCAGGCTCATTGACGTTTGCTTGCAGTGGTCGGAGGGGACGGGAATACGATGTCAAAATCCGGGGTAATCGTCATAATAAACCTAGTGATAACGGAACAAATAGATCGATAAACGAGAACAAAGACTCGCGGCTTCCAGGCAATTGCCAAGTCATTTCGGACGCCTGGGACTCGTTGTCCAAATCACTCGGGCTCTAGATGTTTCTATGAAATTCCAAGAATATTTACTTAATGTCCCATTATCATTTTATACGCCATTTACGACTGATCGACGTTAACAAAGAATGAGAATTGATGGGCTCAAGTGTGCATTACCAAGCGATTAATTTCCGTCATTAGATCCGATGAAACACGATTCTAACCTCGATTCGTTCGATTAGATTGTGCCACCTCGGCTCTGTTGACGAGTGAATTGTTTCATGGCCAGGTCCGATAGCTCCCATCAAACCAAGCAAAATAAGTAACGAAAAATATCGCATGTACTCCATTGCGTCAGTTAATACTTCCATTAATCTCATGAGAGTATATACAATCGACTGGAGGAACTATAGAAAATCCATTAATTGAGTGGTGAAACGAGATAAGATAACTGCGATGATAAAACTTAGGAAAGTCGTCTAGAATTGTCGTCAGCCTGGCAGGTTTTATTTCCTGAACAACTGATTCTGAGAAAACAAATCCAACAAATTGCAACAAATCCTCCATATGGGGCGAGGGTTTCAAGGATTCCATGGGAATTGCACTTGCTCTAGCCAATCTCAGCATCAGACGGCTCCTCGAACCATATGCCACAGCGTATTTCACCACTCCCTTCCCTGAAGAAGACTCCTTCTACTCCCTCTCCATCTACCCTTGAATTTTCCCATGCCTTTGTTTACATTTCTAAACAATAAACGTCTACTCTAGTCCTATTGATCTGTTATTGTTTTTGTGTCAGAAACACAAGCAGTTGGTGATTATATTCTGCTGGTAACAGTAAAATCCTGTAGGGCAATGATAAGTAATTAATTTAGGAAATATTTTAGAGGGAAACAGGAACAGATCAATTTGGAGATGTAAGAGAAGTCTGTCCCTATCTTTGTTTATATTTTTTGTTGACTATCGTCGAAGAGATCTTCCAACTAATCCGGTACATATTAATCTACTTGGTTTACCTCGTCTCACTGCGACGCCACAAAACCCAAACGTTGTCTGGAATGCGAGGAGAAGAGTTTACCAAGTCGGTGTAAATACAGAATGACCTTCAACCACTTCAGAGTGAATTGGAGTCAACAATGAAATGCGTTCAATGCGATAGGAGACTTTGATCAACTGAGAGTTGACAATTTTTGTTGATTAATACAATAGACGAAGAATTCCTGAGGATTTTCACTCGAGTCACTGGTTGTGTGCACGAGTTTTTGTGATGTCACTGGATATTTTCCACAAAATGGCGACTGTTGATGAGTTCTCGTGAGAATGCGTGATCAATTTCCTTTCTTTAAGCAAAATCGAAGCGGAAAGAAATCAGGAATTCCTTGAACTGTGAGCGGAAGTGGCCAGGGGCCACTGGTCACCTCGTCGGAGGCCTGGTTCCCGCTGCTGGTGAATCCCGTGCCTCTGTTGTCTGCCTTTCTGACCTTTTTTTAATGAATTTCGTAGAGTTAGGTCCTCTGATAATTTTTTCTGTTGATTTTAATGAAATTGTATGGATTATTCATTATTTTAGTGACCCATCAAGCAAATCCATGGAAGAGACCCTCGAAGAGAGCATCGGAGCCCAGCAATACTACTCCATAACGCTGGGTGTGGGGCCTCTGTGGTGGTCCTGATGCGCCCCATGCCGCATTGTCTGTTTCTGCAGTCAACACAGAGAGCCGCGGCGTGGGGATTAAACAGAGTCAGCTCTCTGTGAGCTCGCACATTGTTTCAGTAAGCAATAATACTTTTTGTTGATTCTCCCAATTCAAGGGCAAATCGATGGGGTTGGACTCTCCGGAGGAAGAGTCCTGGAATCCTGGAGGATTCTCCGGTTATCCGGCAACTCTCGCGATCATCATAATTGCCTCAATGTTTCGCTGAATTTGGGGAGTTGAGGGGATTTTTAATATTTGTTACAGGAATTACTGATTTGATTATTTTTTGGCTCTAGGAGGAGGAGTTATTGAAAGCTATTAAAGATAATGACTCACTACGTTTGAAGTTCACTCTGCATTTAACTGAGACAACTTCAGTCGAATGGGAGACACTCATATGGCGAGGCACTCTCTACATCGGCGTGCCCAGCTGTCTTCTCCCCGAGGGCTCCAAGGAGGGCTTCGTGTCACTCCTGGAGTATGCAGAGGAGGTACTCCGGTGCAACAACATTGTCGTTTGTCTACGCAAAGATCGTCCTGATCGAGGTAATCAATTAGTGCTGTCCAAAAAAATTTTGTACAAAACTAATGGAGTTTTTGGTTGTTTATCATTCTTGGGGATTCACTCATTACGCAAGATGAATTGCCAGAATATGAAAGACAAAAACAATTGTGCAAAAGTGGAGTGATCAAATGAGGATCAATTGGACTTCTTCAATCAATGAACACCAGAAATCGTAGCCACTAGACTATATCGGATTTGTTGACTGCTTCAATCATTTTTGTTGAGAAAAATGCACCTGTCCATCATAATTTTTTTTTTTACATTTCAGCAATGCTGGTTCGTACGTTCATGTTTCTGGGCTTCAACGTTCTGCCCCCGAATCATGCACTTGTGCCACCCAATTGCGACGCGGGTAATCTCTACATGTTGTACACGGTAGAGTGAACGTCAGATTCCTAAATTTATCCCTTCGAAGGTCATCAATTTTAATCAGAAAAACAAAACTTGCATTGAAGAGAAAATACATTACCATTTTTATTTCTGCTGCGCGTGCATCTGCTGTAGCTCTCGATACAACTGAAGTTATCGAGAATTACTGAGCAGCACTACTTCCTTTAACTCGAGACAAAAAAAAATTAGTAATCGTAGGTACAGGTACAGCACAAGTCGATTTGTGAAAATTCTTGAGTTATTCGAGAAATTATTGCGTTGGCGTGCGATTGTAGTCTAATCAGTCGTTTCTGAAGTCATTCGCGATTACAGAAAATCGTAAATAATCTACTTATTGTGTCATTAAATGTTGACGACCTGTCGAATTCATCAGATATGTTAATGTAATCGTACGGATATCGGTAATCTCGAAGGGATAAATTAATGAATAGACCTCGCGAGATGAACAACAAAGTATAGTTGTGAAAACGTAGAGCCCACCAGTTATAACTAAATGCTTTCAATTCTCAATTCTCTGAAGCCACTCAATCAACATCAATTTTAATGTGAAGCTCACAGAGACGGCTTTTTCTTTTTCCTCACGTATGTCAGATCGGTTAAGATTATTCATGATGTGACGTCAAGTCTTGAATCATCAATTATACATCTGTAATCGCTGCCATCTGATTAAAAAAAAACAAAACTTGCTATCGTTATATTTCAGTGGTAATCACTGTGGCAGATTTGGAATTGTCTTATTAATTATGGATTTATTAATTATATCGTAAGATGCACTATAAGTATTATCTGCAATTTAGTAATACGTAGTTTAGGAACGGTAGGACAATTATTATACTTATTGAATTTCGGGGTGTTTCAATGACAATTACTCATTAACAATTTTATTTTCATTATTTTCTCCAATTACTTCTTATAATTAAGTCAATCTGAGGTTCAATATTTTCAAAATCTACCGGATAACATTTTTTCAATCACTTTCCCTTTGATTATCTTTATGGACTGTTGTGTAATTGTATGAAAGTAATTTTCAATTTTGCTTTCGGATTTTTTTTTTGTAAATTTTTCATTTTTCAATTATTTTTTTTTTTTAATCCATCGAGTCCTTTGAATTGTCATTGAGTAATCAATATATTATTTTCCTATTCATTTATTGTAACTGTAGTTCGTTGTAATTCTGATAATTCCTAATCGATTAGCTCTGAAGTATTAGCGGTAACAAGTGCGGCATCTGTGTTACTCGGCAGAAAAAAAAGTATATATAAAAAATTACAAAAATACAAAAAAAATAATTAAAACTAAGAAAAACTAATGAATCCACAAATGTTGGTAGAATCGACGCCATGATAAGACAAATGAGAATAAATGGATTAAATATTATTGAATCTTACTTAGAAATTTACTGATGATGGAGTGAATCATTTCAATTATTTTATTTATTCCATAGTTTTTCCCCCGAGAATTCATAAACAAATTATGGATATGGCGATCATTATTGGTGCGCAGTTATGATTATTATTTTACTTTGTCCAGCCAATCTAGGATGATAATTCTTACGTAAAATCTCCGGCATTATTGCGAATAAAAACTAATAAAACGTAAACAATTTAAACAAATTTTTTATTCACCTCACTTTGTTTTCAAACGGGTTACCTACGGAAATCTTACATCTCAGAACATTATTTCCCAATATTAAAAAACAAATAGTGCAAAAAATTTCAAAATATAAAAATTTATGTCATAATATTCGGGGGGCGTATTATTGTCGAATAAAATTTTAGGGGCCTCTCCACCAAAATATTTAAATTTCACTATAACCAGGAACACAATTGACAGTTGTCAATTGAATGTATTCCTCAGCAATTGAATCTCGTACATCTGCCCAGTGGCTTAATAACAAAAGTCCTTTTAAAATAAATTAAGGACACAAGGCGAGATCCTATCGATCTAATCCCGGGACTAAATAGACCATAATCAGACATTAAAAACAAATTAGGACATCTCAACGAAAAAATTCTACATAAATTATTGTTGAGATGTTTCAAAATTAATTGAGTCTCCCCAGACGCTTCTGACAATTCGCCGACGTTTTTGACAATATCCTGAAAGGAAGTATTTTCGTTATTATCACCAGTCGGGTTATCGGGGAGACTATGAAAGTTAAAAATAAACTGGCCCAGTGTTCATGATAAAGAAAAATTTATTCAAGATTTGCGTGTCAGTTGGACACGATGGAGTTCATATATATCAGACAATCAATCTCCCATAGTCTCAAATTACAGAATAGAAATAGACGAAAGATTATTCTCGCCGTTTCTCAATTCCCCTCCCCACCATCTCGCGACAATTTTCAAAATTGAAAAGAAAAATCCCTGGCAAATCCTCTGGACAGCTCGCCAGTGGCCCTCCTCACGTGGTATTTTTGGGTACAAGCCCGAGACTATCGAGCATCCCGGTGGAGCCGCGTCCGTCGCTGCCGGCCGAGATTCTCTTGCACTTGGCGAAATGAGTAGCCAAGAGATTGCCATCCTTAGTCCCATATCCACAGGAGCACTTCATCTTCTTCTCAAGTGGAATATTAATGAGCGGCGATGGAACAACGAGACTAGTCATGGGTCGTTCATTATGTATCTGCTGCTGATGTTCCTTGAAGGCCCTCCAGCAGCAAGTGACATACCGGCACTGGTTACACTTTTGTTCCCCAGGATAATGATCCTCCTCATCGATATCCTCCTCGCACTCCTGACACCGGAAATGATAGAGCGAGCTCGGTACATTGACAACAATAGGATTATTCCACCTCTCAACCTCCTCGTCATCAGGCAATTCAGGTGGAACGGGCCCCAAGTCAATTCTCTTCAGCTGATGTCTAAACTTGGGAACCATTATGCGCTTGTCTTCGGATATTGTGGGCATCTCTTTACTCCCGAGCCAGGGAATATGGAGATCCGCCTGGTGCTGCTTGAGTGCACTCTTCTGATTGAACCATAGACAACACCTGGAGCACTTGTTGCCCCTGCCCTGCTCCCTCCTGAGCACGTGCCTCTGCATGTGCACCAAAAATGCATGGATATTAGCAAAAATGGCGGCCCCATCAACACAAAATTGCATGGTCTTCAGGCAGTAAGGACACTGCAGGGAGTCGCCCCTCTCGTGAGCCTTATAAAAATGATCAACTGCATCCTTATGACTTGACGTTCTGTACCAACAGGTCTCGCAGCGATAGGGCATCTCTGATGGTGAGTGTGTCATTCCCATGTGGGTAACCAGCAGACTCGAATTGGCAAACTTTTGTTCGCAAATGCCACAGACCACCATATGCCCATCAATATTACCAAAAGCACTGTGAGCCTCGGCAATGTGTGTCACCATCATGTGCCTCGATGAAAAAGCTGCGCAACAGTAGCGACAGACGTGCGAGTGCGACTGTCCTGATACACGATGAGGCACATGTTTGATCATGTGATCCATCACTTCTGTATTTGATTTCATGGTCGTTGGGCAGAGGAAGCAGGCGAACGAGGCGAAGTGTTTCTCCTCCCTCGAGGATGCTTTCTCCCCCTCGATTGTGCCATAATAAAACTCGTGGAGGGGCACTTGTTCGACTTTATCAAAGTCCTTAAGATCGAGTCTAGTGTCTGGACTCTGGCGTTTAGCTTCTGGGGCATTTGACGCATTCAACAGGCGCTTGCGGGTTCTCCTGGGGAGCTGGCCAGCTGAGGACTTCATGCTCAACATCGGAGGATCATTTGGAGTGTTTGCATCACCTGACAAGATCACCGGATCACTGGTGTCCTTGGAGGAGAATGACTCCCTCCCAATGTATTGGGAGTACGACCAGTCGTTAAAAGGATTGCCAGCGATTTTGCTCAGCCGATCGAGAAGATTTTCACCAGTGGAAGCCCGCGTTTGCTCAGCTATGTGGCTAATAATACTGTGAAATGCGCGCGACGCTGTCGTACCGAACATCTCCCTCCAGACGAGCTCATCCAGGAACTGTTGAATCATCTGTCTACTCAGCAGGCTCAACGTATTCTGAAACATCCTGGGAACGATTTTACGAAGGTACTCCATCACCTGGTAATTGCTGTTCGGATGGCGTGGCGTTTGGTTATTATAGGCGACCTGGATCACCTGATGGAATCCCAGATCATGGAGAATTCCCTTGTCAACCGTGAAATCCGTGTGGATCCTCGAATCCTTGTCCACCCAATCCTTCAATGGCTGCAGAATATTATTAAATCGTCGCTTAACCGTCCGATCGTTATCCTGAACTGGCTCACAAGCTCTCAGTCTCAACTCACCGGTGTCGGGATTCAATATCCCAAGCACCTCAACCTTCACCTGCCGCAGATTGCCATCCTGCGATGTCGTGCCAAGACTTATAACCCCCACTTGAATACTCCTACCTTTACCACCGATCAATGAGCTTTTGTCCCAAACGGCAGCTGTACAGACACTCCTCAAGTTTGTATAAAAATTTTTCACATAGACATTGGAGATTTTCACCCAGGAGACGACATTCTGGACATTGGTCTGACATGACCAATGGTAAATTAATTTTAATAACACTGAGGGCGTGTGGGGCGCCCCCTGGAAGATAGAGCCGGAGAAAACTGAAACAAATCTGTCGGGACAACAGCTGGAGATCCAAACGTATCCACCTGAGTATGGAAAGGAGCCACAATGGCTGTACATTCCCAGCTTTAACTTGGGTTTTTGATTGCCGTGCTGATCACAATATTGCTCAGACTTCACCAGGCCCTGCTGTATTAACCATTCAGCGAACCTCGTGGCTGAGTACATGAGGACACTCTTGACTTTGGCATCCAATTCATTTCGCTCTTTTGAGATTGTCTGGGGGGATACTTCCTTGCTCCTCAAGAACGGTCTGGCTACCACAACCAGAGACGGGAATGTTCTTCCCCCATTCATCTTGTTGAAGGCTATTTCCCGACCGTCGGGGAGATGGCGCTTGGATTCATCGATACTGTCGGCGTTGTTTTTATTGCCCACGGCGATGCCGCCGATGCAGGTCTGCTCTGTTGGTCTGACGACCATTGGGAGACGCTGCGCAGTCTTGTGCTTTGAGTTCAAGCTTTGCGCAGAATTGTGAGATGAAGCAGGGACGCTGGGAGCTTTCGCTGGTGTGGGAATGGCGGGTGCTGCGGGAACTGCCACTGGAGGGACCTCTGGAGGTGGTGGGAGCTCCTCGATCATGTCCCCTTGTTGGATCTGGAGGATTTTCGCTCGGATTGTGTTCTGGCGAGTGGCTCGCGTGAATTGGCCGGTGGGTTGGTTTATTGAGGCAGTCTCTGGGCCCGGGTGGGCCTGGTGCTGGGGCTTTTGGGGCTGGGGAGGCAGTGGGGTAGTAGATGGCGTGCTCTGGGGGACTGTGTTGAGGATCAGGCCCATTCGGGGATCCATCACCAGCTGGAGGTTGCCCTGCGAGTTGTTGGAGTTGTTTAACACGTTCAGCTTGATGGATTTCTGCGTCTGCGATTGGTTTAGAGCGGGCTGCTTCACGAGCGAGGATGCACCAGGACTTAGTGAGTATTGGTAGCCACTGACTGTGGCTGTTTGTGTCAGTAGTTGACCATTCTCTTTTTTTATTATATCGTCAAGACTCGCCAGCACGCGATCGTAGTCCTCCTGGATTCGAGACTTTAGGGCGAGCTGGGCCTCGGAGAGGGGCTCCTCGGTGCAGTCTAGGTTTAAGGTCATGTTGATTGGACGGGTGGTGGTTATCGAACGAGTCAGCACACGGCCTGGGGCCATTGTCGTCATGATGGAGAGGCTAAAATTGAAACAACGACGGTTTAAGTAAGTGTGTTATTGTCCTCTCCTTCTTAATCGCCATTTTTTAATTTTATTCAGCTAATTAATATATCGTCTTTGGTAATTTACAACAATCCACTGATCTCAATCGCTCTCCTCTATTTATCACAACTCGAACAATATTTTTTATTTATTTTAAATCGGAAATAACTCGTTTACTGAATTTTCCCCTGTAAATTTCTACTTCAAGTCTCATGGATTCGTCATTAGTTTATTGAACATCTCAAATATTTAAAGGAATTTTTCTAGATTGAAATCAAAATAAACCCATTTGTATCTGGAACCTAGTGAACGAGGGTCGAACCCTTAACGGAATGGTAAGAGCCCTGTTCCACCGGGAACCTAAATCAACCCTGACGAAAATGGGGACCACAACGAGATACAAATCAATATCAATACCGTCTTCACCGCAACTTTCGTCGAACTCTTGTCTTCTTGTCCAGTTCCCAGCAGAAGGAAGCTTGAAAGCATCTATTCCCCGGATGAAAAGCGCTCTCAGCCGTCGGTGAAAGTGAGGTTATGATTGATTTTTGTTCTCAATGGCTCGTAAGTTTGGGTTATTCATAGTTTTTAACAACTATATTTTTGTTCACCTACTCACTTCGTTGATTATTACTGTTCACTGATACTTCTGGCTCCTTCACTTCAGTCAAATAATGAATTATGCTACTGTACTTGTCTGCCTCTTCGTGAAGCCAAAATAGGGGGTAAACCACAATTTCAGTGATGGAGACAGATTGGAAATTGAATGCGGTGGCTAGAAAAGTTGTAGCTTTCGTTGATTGACTTTTTCCCAAGCCGAGGGCGCTACTGGTCATTGTCCAGTCGACTGAGGACCCCCACCAGTAGCTCCGTAAAGTCCCTAAGCTCCCACCGAAGGAACTAGACAAGTAGTAAGGCTGCCACATGCTTGGGGAGACATAAAACAGTCGAAAGTGGAGAGGAACTTTCTTCTTTGTTGTAGAATATTCGAGTGGAAGATGGAACTCTTCTTCAGGAGTTAGTTCTCCTTTCTCCACAATCAATTCCAAGGATTCTCTTACTTTCCCTTTTGTTAGTTCACCACATGTGCAGACATTCAGGTCATGTGGCCCCGACAGTTGGGCCTGGGCCAGAGCCTCCGATCGAGGGGATGTAGGCCAACCAACGGTATTCAGGGTCACCCCTGAATTGAACCCCACTCTCCCCAGGTGGGAAGGATCATTTTTATCTGGGGAAACTTGGAATAATTCTTGAGACTGAAGGCCGTGCTCCTGGCCGATTATTCAGCATCTCTACCCCTTCTCGATTTTCTCCCCTCCAACTGCCCAGGGGGCCCCAGGGGCTCTGTTTAGTTCATGCGCCACCACTTCGAGACCGTTGTTTGAACATTGCACATGACTCCTGCTAATCCCCTCGATAATCTCTATTGTTGGCCATCAGCAACAAGTCCACTAGTAAACAATGGAAGAACAAGATTTTTTATTTCCATTCCCCCCTTATGACATTCAGAAAGATTTCATGAAGTCGTTGTATAAATGCCTAGATAAAGGTAACCTGGGAATCTTCGAGAGTCCAACTGGCACGGGAAAAACGATGTCAATAATTTGTGGAGCTTTGAAGTGGCTGCAGGATTACGAGAGCAAAAATGAACAGGATCTGAGAAAGAGAATCAAGGAATTGGATGAACAATTGATCTCCATTGAGAAGCAGTCCACAGGGGACTGGATTGATGATCACTCTAAACAGCTGATCGTCAATCAGGAAAGGAGAACTGTCCAAAAAAAGTTGGAGGCCATCGAGCGTCGCCTGAGGAGAAAAGAATCGTTGAGACAATTGTCAGTGAATAGGCTCGAATCTAAGAACAAGAGAAAGGTTTTTCATTCCCAGAAGAAAAATCCTGCAGGTGACACTGGCAAGAAGGATCCGCAGGGGGAGGAAAACGATGGAGCACAGAATCCAGATGATCTTAATTTATTGCTGGACAATGTTGCGCCAGAATCTGATAACTCTGATGGAGAGGAAGAGGATGACAGTGAGATGAGGTATACCCAGTTCTTCTTGTGCTCCAGGACCCACTCCCAGTTGAATCAGTTTATCGGAGAGTTGAAGAAGAGCCCCTACTCCAAGGACGTCACTCTAGTGCCAATAGGCTCGAGGTATTTGACCTGTTCCCCTTCTCCCCTCAAGTCCACCTAAATAATTAGCAGTAATGAGGGATTTTCCAATTGCAGGCAGAACTATTGCGTTAACAAAGCTGTAAAAAACCTAGGTAACATTGATATGATCAATGAGAGATGCCTGGAGCTCCAGAGGTCGTCGAAGACGACGTCTAAAAAAGAAAAACAACTCAAGAAATCCAAAACAACGAACAGCTGTTGTCCTTACAATCCGGGAGATCAGAATTTATTAATCGCTGAAATTGTTGCTAAGGTTCAGGACATCGAGGAAATTGTTGAAACTGCCAAGGACATCGACACATGCGCCTACTACGCGTCCAGAAAGTCCTTACAGGATGCACAAGTGATTGTTCTTCCGTACAACAGTATTCTCCATAAAAATACGAGATTAAGTTCAGGAATTAATCTGAAGGACAATATCATAATTATTGATGAGGCTCACAATCTGCTGGAGGCCATTGAGAGGATGCACAGTACAACAATCACCGGGAGGAACATTCTGCATTGTTACAATCAATTAACGCAGTATCAAAAGAGGTATCCATTTTTTTTTTACAAAGAAATGTTAATAACAACGACAACAAAACTTTCGTGTCTTCAGATTTACCATTTCGCAGTGAATTAAACAATGAAAAAAATTAAACAATGACGCAATTTGTTAATTGGATGGGTGGATTAGAGGATCAATTAATCCTTAGGTAATATATTGTCCAACGATTTTTAATAATTCTTAATAAATTACTTTTATATCCGTCAGATTCGAGAATCTCTTGTCAGCAAAAAACGTTCTGTACCTGAATCAGCTGGGCTTCTGCTTGAAAAAATTCATACGAATCTTGGGCGGCACAATCAGATGTCCCGAGACAAATGCGACGAAGAAAGATCAAGAGCCGAAGGTTTATACCCTTCAGAGCTTCGAAACAGCAGCGGAGATTGATAGCGTTAATATTTTTGATCTGATTAAGTTCATCCAGACGTCCAAATTGGTTCACAAGCTCCAGGGCTACTTGGACAAACACAGCGAGGACTTGATAATTCACAAAAGCCCAGCTGCTGTCAAGACTAAGCGGGAAGGAGTCGCGGCGTTCCTCAATTTGTTGAAAAACGGAGAGCACCTGGAGGACGAGAAACCAGCGGACGATACCGTGAAGGATGAAAATTTGTTGAAGAGTCCTTTGATGAAAATTGTGGGCTTCCTGGAGTCCCTGAAGAGCGCTTGTGCTGATGGCCGAATCTTCGTCATTCCAGGAGCCACTCTCGGCCAGAGTGTCATCAAGTTCTTGTTGATGAATCCCGCGGCACATTTTCACGATATCGGTGAGTTAAAAAAAAATTATTTAACGAGAGCCACTGGTAGAACCAGTAGTTCACTTTCTCCAATTGTCCAGCTGCCCAAATAATGTCATTCCCAATTTTGTACATGATAATTTTTCAGTTAAAGAAGCCCATTCGATAATTCTGGCTGGAGGAACAATGGAGCCAATATCTGAATTCCGCGATCAGCTGTTCATCGAGGCTGGAGCGCCGTCAGAAAGAATAATGACATTTTCTTGTGATCACGTGGTGCCCAGGGAGAATATCTTGACGAGAATTCTTGTGAAGGGTCCCAACAACATCCCCTTCGAGTTCAACTACCAAAATCGTGACAGCAAGTCATTGTTGAACGAGGTCGGAAGAACCCTGATGAATCTAGTGAATATTGTCCCAGGAGGAATTGTTGTATTCCTCCCGTCTTATAAATACGAGGAGACCCTCTACAAGTATTTAGACTCAGCGGGGATGGTGGGAAAAATAGCTGGGAAGAAGGAAATATTCCGAGAGCCCAAGTCGTCCTCGGCGGTGAACTCGATCCTAGAAAATTTTGCAGAGTCCATTAGACGTCCTAAGGGCTCACAAAATGGCTCCCTACTCTTCAGTGTGGTGGGGGGCAAGCTCAGCGAGGGTTTGAATTTTTCAGACGACTTGGGTCGGTGTATTGTCGTCGTGGGGATGCCCTACCCAAACATCAAGTCCCCAGAGCTCCAGGAGAAGATGAAGTATCTGAATGAGAACGTCAGAGCTGGCGCTGGAAATATTTATTATGAAAATTCTTGTATGAAGGCGGTGAACCAGTGCATTGGACGCGCTGTCAGGCACATCAACGATTACGCCACTGTCATCCTGATGGACAGAAGGTATGCGAATAAATGTCAAGCTCTGCCCAGGTGGATTCAGAGGACATTGAGGACCAGCAGCGAATTCAGCACTGCCGTTGGTGATGTTGCGAGGTTTTTTGCTGCTAAGAAAAAGAATTCTAAGTGAGTTGTCTTCATTAACAATTTTCTGTGCAAACAATGTTGGGAAGAGATTCTAATCGGCGAAGTTGAGGGCTAAGAACATGAACTCTGTGTGCTCTTAGGAATTATTATATTAATTTAAGCGGGAGCATACCTCCCAGTGAGTCCTCTCGTCTTGGAATTCATTCACATTATTTTTTTATCCATTTTTTTTTTCAATTTTCGTGGGTCAGGTTTTCGGAATTGGAAGTTAAATAGAATTCTCAAGCTGAATATCGAATTTATAAACCAAGTGGTGACGATAGACTTCCCCAGGGCGCACTATAGCGCAAGGGAAGTGCTTCTGCGAAAAAACAATGAAAGTGTTTCAGTCCCGGGTGTAATAGTTCCTAACCTCCAAATCCCCGTGACTAATTACAAGAAAAATAATTATTAAATCATAAGCAAACCCAATTTCCTACCTCTGTGCATGATTTCAGCAGGTCGGAAATTATGTCTGCTCCCGTTTTGATCAGCATTTCACGTGTAACGAGTGACGGAGATTGCGAGGTGACAAATTACTACGCCCCTTAAGGCCCGGGTGTAATAGTTCGTAACCTCGACATCCCCGTGATTAATTACGAGAAAAATAATTATCAAATCATGAGCTAACCTAATTTCCTACCTCTGTGCATGATTTCAGCAGGTCGGAAATTATGTCTGCTCCCGTTTTCATCAGTATTTCACGTGTAATGAGTGACGGAGATTGCGAGGTGAGAAATTATCACATCCGGCCCTTAAGTCCGTTTTCATCGCACAATTTATTTATGGTTAAATGTAAAATAATAGGAATAAATAAAATGTACTACCGCCGGCCCTTACAATTTTAGAATTGTAATAATTCTGCGGATAAACACCGAACGCACAGAATCTCGTGTACTTGGCACCATTCTTTCCGGGAATGAATTTCATTCGGGATTTGGTGACTGCGAAATTAGTGCTCTCGTAGGCATCATCATCATCGTCATCTCCGAGGTATTCTTCTCCATTCGCCGAGAAGAAACTCGTGTAACTGGCCAATTGATCGAACGTTCGAGCGTCCAGTGTCTCGTGTACAAAGTCTTCCGGATCGTCTTCTGCGGGAAATCCTCCACACACGTCAAACTGTAATCCAGGTTGATTGGAGAACACTTCTAGAACCCTAAATTTAGTTTTATATCACGTCTTCATTCCGACACAGTCGAGAATACTTCAAACCCTTCTGCCAAACTGTTTTCTAATTCTTAATATTATAGGGCAGACTTAATTCCCCTCACCTGCCAGTTCTTTCATGATAAACCCGGGATAAAAACATCAGGTTAGGCTGGCAATTTCTGATGACACACAAGTTCCGTCCAGCGTCATCGTCGAATAAAATACTGTTCTTCTCATCCCCCAAAGGTCGTTGAATTCTGAAATCCAATGAAGTTCCCCCTGTCCTGTGACTTTTATTGACCGGAATTCCATCGTCGTCTTCTGTGAATATGAAGCGATCGCAATTGAGGGAGACCCGATGGGCTTTCAGCTCGTCCTCTCCAGCCCAGTGTCCAGCTAAATTAAATAATAAACCATAGGAGAGGTTTATCAATGTTGGCTGGGTGGTTGTCGCCTGGAGTTTGATGTCCAAAGTATTTTCCGGCGTCAGTTTGAAGGTTATAATCGTCAGAACTGTTCCTGGATAGCCGTCTTCCCCGTCTGGACTTAAATAGGTCAGTACTAAGCTATCACCGCTGATGTGAGAGTCCCAGTTTCGTCTTCCAAAGCCTCCAATCTGCCAAGATCAGAGAAAACTAGGTCAAGAAATCGGGAAAACCGAGAAAATAGATCAGCTGTTTACGACTCGTCTGGAATTGATGGATATCAATTTTCATGCGCCAGGTCTTAAGGACCAGGTGCCCAGGGATTTTCTCACCCCTCCGTGAGGATCATCCTCGGCATTCGAGGGCAATTGGTACTCTTTTCCTTTGATCTTCAGGACTCCATCTTTCATGCTATGCGCACACCGGCCCAGCACACATCCAATGAACGAATTCACCTCGGGATTCAGGTAATCCTCTAACGTATCAAACCCCAGAACAACGTCCTCCAGGTGTCCATATTTATCGGGATACTTAACAGACACTATCGTTGCTCCCCAGGTAATAATAACCACCTCGATGGTGTTGTTGATCAGGGTGTAAGATTTGATAGTCGAGTCGTTGCCATCAGAATCCACAAAGTCCCTTCCATTGTCTCCACCAAATCCACTGTAAATTGCCTCGATAATTTTTCCACCGATGCAATCGCAACACGAGGCGCTCATTGTTCATTCAGATTTATTTTATAGCGATTAGAATAATTTATAACCAAACTATAAACAGTCACGGGAATTTGGGTTTAGGGTGACATGTCAGATTCATAAAACAATTGGGAATTGCCCTGGCGGACCTGTCGAGTCTAACAATCGAGCGATCCGGTTAGTCGATTGTCATTCGATCGTTGGTCGATTGTGATGTCGAGTCTGGGGAGCTTAAACGACCTACAATCGAGTTCCCTGAAAGTCGATTGCGAGTCGAGTTCCCTGAAAGTCGATTGCGAGTCGATTCAAGCTGGACATCTGTTGGAATCGAGTATAAGTCGATTAAAATAGATTATAAGGAAATTCTTTCAATCGAAATGAAATTCACAGTGAGACTCGATTCCAACAGACGTCCAAGTTGAATCGACTCGCAATCGACTTTCAGGAAACTCGATTGTAGGTCGTTTAAGCTACCTACACTCGACATCACAATCGACCATCGATCGAATGGCAATCG